>VXBU01013524.1:1578983-1687345 GCA_013400315.1 Bombycilla garrulus
GGTGCTGCGGGGCCCCGCCGGGCCTCCCGCCGCCTCCGCGGGGGCCAGTGTTGCGGCCATCGGGGCCGCGGCGCCGCTGAAGCGCTCAGGCGGGGCTGCCGCGTGCCCGGACAATTACCGAGATAATAGTCGGTAACTATAGGCGTGTTTTTTTCCTTCTGCTCTGCTGTGTGTTTGGGCTCCGGCGTCCGAGGGGACGGCGGGAGGCAGGTGCCCTCTGCCGCGGGGCTGGTGACCCGCCGTGTGCCGTGGGCTCCGGGACGCACCGCGGCCCCGCGGTCTCGGCGTGCGGCTCGTGGTCGGGGAGCGCGGGGGATGCGAAAGCGCCAGGGCCGGAGGAGGAGCGGGCCGGGATTTCCAGCGCCGTTTTGGGGTTGCCGATCTGTTTTCCAGGCCGTCGATGCAGGATTTAATGCTGAGGTGCGTTCCCTTCCAGGACTTGCCCGGGAAGGATAGCACAGGAGCATCTTTCACTGGAAAGAGAGCAGCAAACCTTAAAATATTACTGTAGATTGTTCCATAGATAGTACGGAGTTCAGTGGTTGGGACTCATACAGAATCCCTGGGAAATGAGAAAACAGTAACCTCCAGAAAAATTAGGGTAGTAACAGAATAAAAATATTTGTAAGGTAGTTTATCATCACAACTTTTTTTTTTACCTTACTGAAGAAACTGCCGCCCCCTCCCCCCCACCCAAGTTTAGTTATTATGTAGAGCAGCTGGTATGTAATCTTTTACAGTAAGTACTGCATTTTGTTTGGGAGTATCAGATTCTGTAGTTTAGCACTTCTTTTTAGCCTGTGAAATGGGTTTGATAACGCCAGATGTGAAATTCTGGTATTTGCGTAACCTCAGTTTTTAAATGTTGTCATGTTAAATCAATAAAAACGAGTAATAGCAATGATAAAAGATTTTTGGTTACTTTAAAAAAATCTGTTAAGGGTAAGGGCAGTCATTTTTACTCAAAATACAAAAATTTGAGTTCACATGAAAGTTGTTCAGGTTGGTTTTTTTTTTGTTTTGTTTTGTTTTTTGTCTTGTTATTGTTTTAAGCATCATGTAAAGAAAAAGCATAAAGTGAAACCAAAAGCCTTAATGTGATTTTTGGCTGGCTACGTTCTGCTCTTGATACAGTCTTTCTCCAGAGTGGATTGCCATCTCATTGTGCAGAAATTCACTGTGGCTTATGAATTTTATTTCCAGTGGCTAAAAAAGCAGAAGCATGAAATAATGAATGTGTTATCAGGTCTTAACTGCGTCCTAAGAGAAAGGTAATCATCTGGGTGCATTCATAAGACTTTATATGTATTAACATCTGCAGCACTTTTCATGCTATTTGTTCTGTATGTTTTGAAAAGGTGAGGAAAACATTTTTAAGCTTTGTATTTCCTCCTGGACCTGTAGATTTATGCCTCAGGAATGGCTGAAACTAAGCATTGTGACTTACAGACCTATTTTTCTTTGTAGTTGTTCAGCACGTTTGTTATTGTTGGTCCCTAGAAATGGGAGGTAGGTTCACATCTGATGTTTGTATGATGGCTGGCTGACAAACTTGAGTCAGCCTGATGGAGCTGCTGATCTGTGTGGTGAAAAACTTTGGAACTCACAATGGAGTCAGTCTGTGGTATGGATCTGGTCCTTCTTGGCTGGTCAGGAAACCAGCCTGCTGCTCAAGGATACAGAATCCCTCGGAGGGTTACAAACTTACTGACTTAATTCTACGGTACCCTGTTTGACCTGCAGTAAGCTGGCACTTGGTTCTCAAAGTTTATGCTATCTTCAAGTGTGCTATTCCACTCAAGTAAGGATGAAGGTAATAAATTTCAGCCTCAGTTTTGTATTTCACAGAACTGGGATGTTTTGAGAGAGCTCTGGCTTATCGCTGTGGATGAGGGTAGACCTCCCCATGCCTGTGCACCTGAGTGCTGTGGGGTTTTGACAAAGCACTATTAGTGGCCTAAAAAGAGGGGTGAGAACTGTGGTGTGTAGAATCTGGTTCCACTTTTCAGAAATGTTTATGGGAGGGTCCCATCTTCCCTGCTCCATCTCTCTTGTTTGGAGAATCTTGAGTATGTAAGAACACTGAGTAGGGCCTGTTGGGATGACTATGCTGCTGTGAGTAACTTCTCATTTATGACACTTCCAAAACCATGATGCCTGTAAGAAATAACTTCTCAAATCACAAGATGTGGTTTAACCAGAAATCTCAGAAAATCAGAATGGTATTTATTGGAAAACTCTTAATCTCTGAAGAACTATGGGAATTGTCTTCATGTTTGACTTAAAGCATGGTGTGCTTTTGCTGAACTGGCGAGCATTTAAGCCATTGATTTCCCCAGCTCCCATTCAGTGCTGATTGTAGGGCTTTTATTCTTCCTTTCTGTAGACTAGTGAATGGCTTGAGCCATTGAGTCATACTAAAGACCCAATCTTTTTCAATGGATTGTCAAGACTTCTGGAACAAACATCGCACATGGCTCAGGACAAAATTGAAAAGAGCTATGGATAAAGCATTCTTGTTAAAGAAGATCTAGCTATGGAGTAAATTTCCAGAAAGTAGCAGGAAGAACTGAGTCCTAAATTGTTTAACAGTCTACGTTTTCTTTTAAAATACTTCTTCCAGTGGAAGAGTAACTAAACCTGTCCTGACAGCCAACTGCTGCTTACTAACATGGTGGCAAATCCAAAAAAATAGTGCAGTCTGATTCTGCAATGTTACTGGACCTTAAAAGCTAGGCTCAGGTGGCCTGAATTCTGCTGAAGGCCCTTTTCTCAGTCAATGGAGAATTCTAGGTAATTCTGAAAAGCAATTCAGAGAATTTACATAAGACATTGAGTGGGGAGCTGCCTGAAAGCCAGCTAATAAGAAATAGGAGGCAGAAGGATTTATGTGGAATTTAGGCCATCTGAATATGGCCCTAAGAGGCGACTTAGTACTACTAAGTAAGGTGTATTAACACTAAGAAGACTTGGCTTCAATTTCTATCTGTTTCATCTGCTGCCGATTACTAAGCAAATTTACCATTTAAGCAACTCCTTAAGGGTTGGGGGCTTCCTGGCTGCTTCCCTGTCAGGAGTGACCCCCTGCACAGCACAGCCTGCTGGGGGTGGGGGGGTAGCTCAGTGAGGAAGGCTCTGGGGCCATGGTGGCCAGCAGGCTGAGCACGGGGCAGCCTATGGCCTGCATTAACAGGAGCACAGCCAGTAGGTCAGGTGAGGCAATTATCCCATTCCATTTGGCACTCGTTAAACCGCATCCAGAATGCAGCATCCAGTTGTGCTCCCCTCCCTGGGACAAAGGAAACGTTGATAAATTGCAGTGAGTTCAGTGGACAGCTGCCAAGATTGGCTTGAGTCGTGAGCTTTTGCGTTGTGAGAAGTAGAGGATCTGTGCCTGTTGAGCTTAGAGCAGAAAAGGCTTGGGGGGCCCTTCTAGCACCTGTGAAGGTTTCAACAGAGTAAAGCCAAGTTCTTCACAGTGGTGCATGGTGGGAAGAAAAGAGACAGCAGGTGTGAATTGAAGTCACAGAGGTCTGTGTTTATAAGGCATTTTTCAACCTGAGGTGTGTCAAGTGGTGGGACTTGATAGCCCAGAGAGCTCGTGCAAACTCCTTCTGTGGAAGTTTTTAAAATCCAACTGGATAAAGCCCTGAGAAAGCAGGTGTGATTTCACGGCTGACTCTGCTTTGAGCTTGTGGTAGAACCAGAGTCCCCCTGTTGTCCTCTTCCACCTGAATTATCCCATGGCTTTGTCTAGTTTCTGCCAACAGAGCAGTTGCGGTGGAAGTTTGTGAGCCAGCTTATTTAGGGCTGCGTGTGGTCTGGCAATGCAGGTTTACACATCAGACTTGGAGCAGTATAGCAAGCACTCAAGCCAGTCCTAGGCAGCTCTCAAATGGCAGGATTTTATTTGTTTAATTATGCAGTTAGAGTTGGAAGAACCTGCTCTTCATCCTGAGAGCCTGGCCTATATCAGGGCTTGCCATGCAGTAAAGCCTGAAGGGCCCTCACAAGATTCAGTACTTAGCTGCAAGATATAGTTTGAGATCTAATGATTTTGAGTCTATTGAAGGAAATCATGTGGACAAGGCCATATCTTAAACATACCTCCTGAACGGCTATTCCAAAATACAAGGGGGAAGTGCAACTCTGAAGGAAACTCAAATCTTATTCTGTATTACCTTCTGAATTGATTAGAGAACAGTTGTTCACAATTCAAGATGGTTTGAATCAACTCAATTCAAAACTTGCAAGAGTCTTTTACCGATCCTTGGGAAGGAATCCTCACCCACATATCCTCACGTTCCTTAAGTGAGCCTGCAGCTCATGGGAAGTCAAGGTGCTGACTTAAGGTGTCTGTAATCCTGGAGGAGGAGGTGGCGGCAGTTTGTCACCATCTGTGTATTGGGAAGTCATCTTTCCCTCAGTGTACATCAGCCATGTTAATTACAAAAATGTGCAAGTTAATTATGATATCCGAAATGGGACAAGCTGGCTTCTCAGTCCGATGAGTTTCCTGAAAAGCAGGGAGGATAAGGTTATTGAAGTTACTGGCTTATGGATTTTCACTGTTGACAGTGAAAACAGCAGGAACAAACTGCAAACCTTCTCCCCTTGCACTATAAAACTGGAAATGTAGTGCTTTGGTTTTAGAGCTGTGTAAATATCCTTACCTTGAATGTTTGTATCTATTAAATGAAACCAGTACAACACCTGGAAGGGGAAAAGAGATAATGAAGATTAGAAGTGACTTGCTGAAGCAGCTGAATGGCACTAACACAGTACTGCCAGGTTCAGTTCCCCATCTATTTGCTGTGTTACATTCCTGTCTGTAGAACATTCTCTCCTGAGATAATTTCATAAGGATACTGCCAACTGAAAGCTCTGTAAAACACTTTCTGCATCTTTAGAGTCAAGACTTCTGCCTTTGCCTTACTGCTCTCTAGAATGGGGTATGGAACATGCATCATTTTGTTCAGGTTGGCTGCTCAGACATGGGATAAGTCTTGGCTGTCTGCAGGAAGGTTTTGCATGGGTGCTGTGCTTCTTGAGCAGTTAGTACAGTGTCATACGTCAATGTGCATGGTGATGTAAGGCCTGTTGTGTCAGACATACAGAAAATTTTCTCCCAACCAAAGTTTTAAGACAGTATGAGAAGATAGTCTGTGAAACAGTGGGGTGTGGTCTGCAGCTGTTTCACCAAACCATTATTGAAATCAGTGTTTATGAGCTCATTCTGTGAGAACTTATGAAAAAATGGAAAGTGGAGCATTTGTGGTTAACTTCTAGAATTTAGATGAGTTGGTAATTTTTGTATGGTAAAGAGGTATCTATAGCAGGTTTTAAGTATATGGGTATGGAGAAAGGCAGAAGGGAACAAAAGAAGCAGGAGGTGATGGCTTGCAGGAGGATTTAAGAGGTCATGTAGAGTAACATCTGCTTTTTTGTGTCTGCAGATTCTGTCAGGATTTGTTTATGAGTGCTGAAGAGAGGTGAAGGGAGCAGGCACGCAGGGGAGACAGCTGTCCCAGGAGAGCTCAGGCAGGGAGCTTGGTGATCTGTGTGGGAAACTGACTTTGGGCTGTTCCAGCAGTAAGTCCACAAATTACTTGTAAAGCCCTGGTAACAGAACTTTCCAGGCATTTACAGATGCAGTTTAATTGTCCTGATGAAGTATTGCTGCACTGTATTGTTCTAGAGAAGCTGTGAATAGAGAAATGCTTTTTCTAATGGATAACTTTGGGATGCATAGAAAACGTTTTCCAATGCTTCAAGGCTGAAAACTATGTAGATTTTAGTTTTTCATCTTTCTTGAGGGGGAAGATACTTATAGAGATTCTTACCTGCTTTTCTTGCACAGAAAGCTTAACCTGCTGACATCCAGAACTTTGAAGAATAAGGTACAAATCCACTTCCCAGCAGGTGTAGCGGGGCTGTGCGCTCACACCTGAGTGTCCAGGTCACCAAACCAAGGCTGCTAGTGGGTGTTCGAAGGTGGGGTAAGGGTTTTTGATCAGGAAAGCTAGATTAAACAGACAAAAAATAATTAAATCTGTAACTTACTAATAAAATCAGTCTTACTTAAGAAAAAAATAGTCTTCTGCCCAAATCCTGTGTTACACAGTCACAGATGCAGTTGTGGCCAGGTCCAGCTTGTGAAAGGACTGGCATATCTGTTACCCTGACTTGTTTTTTTTAGTGCATACTAGATAATCTAAGACAAGATTCTAAGAGTACGGTGGTTGAAACTACGTATATTTTAATTGCATCATTAGCTTAATATTTCGTTATTCTTTTGGGGATTTTTTAAAAAACAAGATGTATTTCCCATGGTGTTTGAAATTTTAATAGCTCATGAAACAGGTGAAATGTTTATATTCTTGTTCTAGAAATATTTAATAGCCTATTCTGGACTTCCCACTTGTCAAATTGTATTAATCTAATGCTGACATCTGTATAAGACAGACAAAAAAAATATTTGCTTGGGAATATTCACAAAATTCCTATAAATGCTGTTGATACTGTGGCATCTTTCCTTTTAAAAAAGGTCAGTGTTCTTGAAACTTAGCAGTGAAGGCTCTACCCAGCCACATATCTCAATTCTGGTCGTGTTTACATAATCTGAGTCTAAGGGTGTGTTTGATTTCCCTGAAGAGAAAAACAGGATTCCCATCTACCAAAACCTCCCTCTGCCTACGCAGTATTTGTGTACTGATTTGCAACTACTGGCTCGAGTGATCTCCTGGGAGGATGTAGTTACTTCCTCACCTTCATCCCATTCTGAACATATCTGTGGGCACTGGATATTGTCCCCTGATTGTCACCATATGTGTTTGTAAGTTTTATTTTTAAGGGTGACACATAAGGACTTGGAGCTGAGAACCACACTTGTGTAATACTTCTTCTCAGAGAATAAAATGGCTTCTAATTTAATGAGACCTTGTTCCATGTTTGCTTCGAGTTATGCAATTGTTGAGCATGTTCATGACTGATCCTTGCCCTGCTCTGCTTACAAAAGGAAGAGTGATAAAGAGAGAAAAGGATATTTGTAACAGTGTGATGGAGGAGAGAGGTTGTCCTGGTATTCTGTTACTTCTAAAGATAGAGAATAGAATGATGACACAAATGAGCAGGGTAGACTTCTTTATGCCGTGTTTAAATAAGTTATAGTGCAGGATTTTGAAAAAAAAGAGTATTTTTTCCCCTATAAGTATTGATATAAAACCTAAATCAGCTAGCTCTTTAGGAAAACACTGAATTTGAAATATTTTCTTTTTCCTTGGCTGTTTCTTTTGTAATACCGTATTCCCCACTATCCCTAGAACTTGAGAGTAGCCAAGAGAAATAAAAACCATACAAAGCAGTTTGCAGAGAAACAGCCTATTTGTCTTTCTGTAGCTCAGCCTTTTGTGTGACTTCCCATCAGTCACCACACAACTTGTTGAGTGCAAAGTGTGCTGTCTGTCCATAAATACATGGAGGAGTGAGAGCAAAGCATTAACAGCCGAAATCTTCTTTGGTAGTCTTCCCCAGATTTCATCAAGTGCTTGATTGGCCAATGGTTTTTCCAGGCTTTCCAGTTCCTTTTGGTGTTTACAATGTTATCCATAGGAAATTGCTGAAGTCCCATTTCTGCTGATGGCATGTGCAGCATTTCTGGTGTCTTATAAATTGGTTTGATTTAGAGGTTTTTTTTTTTAAATCTGTAGTCAAATATTTAAGTGAAGTAATTATTAGCATTAGATCCTAAAAATACTGGGAAGGAGGCAGTTTCTGGCCATTGCAGGACAATAGTTGTATTTGGACATATACCCCAAATCTTAAGCAAGTTATTTCTGTTAAACCAGCTTAAGAGTCAAGCTTAATCGTCTGTAAACCTGGGTGTTTAGGATGTGGGGTTTCACAGACACCACTGCAAGCAATCTAAGAAACCAATGTCTCTTTTTTGAGAAAAGGTTTATAACTTGTGGCAGAGGTAAAGTTACCAAAAGTGAAAATTACATACTCCCAGAACTTAGAGCAAATTTCATTTCTCTTTATATTTGTGCTCAGGAGAAGCTCCACAGGTTATTTTCTGCATTTATATTGCTGCTGGAGTGTGTGCTTTTGAGATGTCTTGCTTAGTCCTTACAGAAAGGTTCGGCCTACAAACTCTGAAACTTCCAGTGAATCTTTTGTGATTGTTGGTGTGAGGCAAGACTTGCTAGGGCTGTGATTTTTATAAACTGCATTCCTGTTGTTTTTCTGCTGTGTGGCTTGAGGAGGGTCTCTTTATTGTACTAAGAGTGAATGTTAGATAACACAATCTGAACCATGCAGGTGGTGGGGAGCAGTGGTCTTTGCTTAATAAGGTAGTGATCCTTTCTGAAGGACTTGTGACTTCCATTGCGTCCAGAGGAGAAGGGATTGTTCCTATTCTGGAGTTTGAGGCACTGCAGTGGAAATCATGGGGTGTGAGAAAAGTAGATATTCTTGTGGGAACTTGTTAATTACATTCATTTTGGTAGTAAATCACTGTAGATGACTGGATACCATGATGGTGTTAAAACCAAAAACAAGACAAACCTAAACCTAGCCAAACCCCAAGTAATTGGAACCTGAGAATGTATTTATTCTTCAAAAGAGAAAGGGTGTTGAAGATGTCGCCAGCTTAGCCTTTCAAATTAGATGGCGAAGCATCCCACTTTATCACTTTGATATCTCAGATCATGCTGTGGATATCCTTCTTGCTTTGAAATTTATTGTAAAATTCCTCTTAAATGTATTGTTTATCTGGGTGATATTTGTCTTGGGAGAAATTTGTCTAAACACTTGGCACTTTTTCTTGTAAAGTCTGTATCTTCATTTTGTTCTCTCAGATTTGTTTTGTTACCTGAGTGTTCATCTGCTTCTTGTTCTTCAGGAGCTTCTGGTGTAAGGTTATTAGGTCCCTCATGATTTGAACCAAACAGTACAGTTGTTTTGATGTTCATCAGTAGCTGTAGGTAGGCAGTAATGATTAGGCAATTGTGTTGTGAAACCTGGAGAGACTTGTAGGCTTGGCTAATGGTCTGTCCTAAGGGAAGGGGAACACAATCCTGGGCTGTCTGGACAGGAGCCACCAGGAGTGAAGTCAGCTGGATTGAGCATGACTGTGGAAAGGTGATTCTGGCAAGGGGGTTCCTGGCCACCAGCCCATGGACCACCTTCTCAGAACAGAGCCCTAACTCCAGTGCAGGGAAGACCCATGCATGTGGGCTAGTTAGCAGGAGTAGTGAGAGAGAGAACTAGTGGATAGGGGTTTGAGTACTAGTTAGTGAGAAAGCGCTGTAATTTGTAACCAAGGAACACTGATGCCCCTGGTAAAATGTGTAACTAGTGTAAAGTTTTGCTAACTTTGTGGGGTGACACCTAGATCTCTGCTTTGTGCAAACTAAAATAAAGAAACTAAATATCTCATTTTGGCATGTGAATTGACACGACACACCAGGTAATGAGCCAGCCTCGCGGTCAGCAGTTATTCCTGACAAAATCCCATCAAATAGAGAAGAAATGTTAAAGAAAGAAGGCAAAAACAATGTAAATATAAAGGCTTACAAGATTTTGGACCTGGCCACTTGGTATTTTTTGAAAAATGAATATAGGATAATGGATAATAATTTTTTCTGTGGCACTACATGAACTCATTCATCTACAAGTAAATAAGAACTGTTTTCTGCATGTATAGCTTCTGCTGGAGAAAAAATACCTTTATACTTAAAAATGCATGGGATTGTTTTGTTAGGTGGTGTTTTTTGTTTGTTTTTGTTGTTTGTTGTTTTGTTGTTTTGTTTTTGTTTTTTTTGTCTGATCTTATGAGTACAGTATAAACCACATTGAATGTATGGCAGCAGACCATTTGTTTTTGTTCTGCTTTTTAAGAAATGAACAAGCCAGAACTGTTTATGCTTTAGCATTTCAGATTTCCCAGAAACTGGAGACCTGATCTTAGACTGTGTTTTGCAGTAGAAAACAGCCCATGAAACAATTCTGGTGAGTCCCTTGGTTTGGGATGGAAAGCAGAGTCTGCCTCCCAGTGGAAGTACTCAGGGCGACTGACTTAAACGAGCAGAAAATGACTGTAGAAATTTGGAGTGATAAACTGGCAGTGATAACTCGGCTGTCACACCACTTATTCAGCAGGCAAAGGTTACTCACTGGTGAGGCTTCTGGCTTATTTTTATGCAGACATTTTTCATGCTGTATGTGCCGTGATGTTGATGTTCTTGTTTAAGTACTCTTCCATGTTTAATTTTATCCGTGGTGTAAAAATCTAGCAGTATGCTGGAGAAATAGGTGGTTTAATCTGTTTCTAACAGTGAATTGGCAGATACCAAAGTTCCTCTGAGGCTTTCTCCCGAAGCAAGGTACTTTTACCCATTAGTTTCTTTTTTTTCTGTCACTAACATGAATACATTTAATTTATTTTGGCACTAAATGCATTTCTTAAATGCTCTAATAACTGCTTGAGAAAAGGAATGGGAGCAGTGTATTGACAGTATCTGGTGAAGTGCCTGAAACAAGTTAAAACACTTGTTTGCCATGAAGTATCATGTATGTAGTGGGAGGGGAAGGACATGAAAGATGGAGCAGCACTGGATGGCGTTCTGGCATAGCTGTTAACTTTGTTACGCGATTTTAAATAAGTATTTTTAGCATACTGTCTCATTTTGGGAAGTACTCTCAGGTTTGCTGGCAAAGTTGTCACTTTAGACCTGTGTTTTATTGTTCTTCTATTAATAGAAGATGTACTTGTCAATCCATTAAATATCTGAACTGTTTTGGATAAGTTAAAAGACATCCCCTTATTTAAGGAAATTAAGTTTTAAATAGAAAAATATCTAAGATGTAGAGTTGCAATGATGTTTGCATTTTTAGTTTTTATTGGAAGGGTGTTTGTGTTGTGGATGAAGGTAGCTTTAGGAGTATTTAAGTATTGTTCCTGGAGCTCATGAGTGCTGAACTCGCTTTGATTTAGTTTTATTTTTCACCTGGAACAAAGGTTTAAACTTAAGTTTGTAGCCTGTGCTGTCAGACAGACTGTGCATTGGAGTCCTGTAGCTTTTTTTGTGGGGGAAATGAGTCTGTTTGTCTGCTTTGTGATGTCACTTCAGCTTTTAGTTTCTCATAAATGTCACTCTTTGCTTCATTAGGAAGCAGAGGAGAGATGTACAAACCTGGGCCCTCACTGTCCTGCAGTGTGCAGTGATATTTCACACAGGGGGCTTGTGTGTACCTGAAAGAGGTTGATGACAAATAGAAGTTTTTAATACCCACTTGCCATTACCTTTTTAGAAGAACCGGATATATCTATTTTAGAGAAAGCGCAGTTCTGTGCCCTCGAGAAATGTGAGTTCCTTGTATCTACTTTAGTTCTGTGCTACTGCTTTTATCTCCCTGTTGTCTGTCAACACTAGGTGTGATGGTTTTTTTTCCACTTGATGTAAATGAACCTACTAAGAGGAAAATAAATCTTTTCTAGGTAATAAAACTTTTTGCTTTGTATCAAAATTTAGTTAATACTGTGGAGTGTGTCTCTGTAGGGTAAAAGGACTCCTTTGGTTCACGTTATTCCTGCCTTTGTAGTATCGTGGTGCTTAACAAGGGCATAATAATTTATTTATCCTAAAAACATGCCTTCTGGCTGCCTCCTAAAGAAATGGAGTATCATTTTACAAACGTAGCATTGACGTGTGAAGGGCATAAATTAGACCCCTTTGTATTTATAGGATGTGTATTAGCCTATACCCAAAGTTTAAAGGTATTTAAGCTTGTAGCACTTGAAACCCGCAAGGCTGAGCTCCTAAAAAAGTAAGTAGTGAGATCATTAGTAGGAGAGCAGCAGGTTAATCCGCAGTCGGCAGCTCTGCCCTGATCCCGCAGTGTGCTGTGACTCCCGAGTCACAAGGCTGCTGCTGTCACTGTGCTCTGAGCCCCGTTCTTCCACAGCCCCGTGGGGTTTCATTTGCAGCTTCACTGCTAGGCTCCTTCCCTCTCCTCTTCCGGTTTTCCCTTGTCCCTAACTCCTGTCAATTCATGGTTACTCAGTTTGGGATAGCAGAAGAATAATATCTTTTGTAGTGCTAATTTTCTGTTGATTTGGGTGATTGCAGTGACTCATGTTAGGCTCAAATGTGTACCAAAGTTCATGCAAAGGAAAATCCACCATTCTGCCCTGAGAAGGAGAGGGTTTAAACTGGATCAGCAAGCTAATCTGACTCATTCCTAGCCACACAGGCGCTCGTGTGTTGGTACAGTGGAGGGCAAGAGTGGAATCACCTTTTGGAGATGAACAGTTTGTTTTTATTAGCAGCCCAGCATTAAATCTGCTTGAGCCAAACTGAAATCACAGCCTCAGGCTGTGCAGTTCATGAGCAATCTTTGATGCCGCAGCTGTCTGTTAAACCCCTACCTTGAAACTGGTTTGTTCCAGGTCATGATGCCTCTTCCCTGGTGGTCTGTGTGTGCCCTCCTGTGCTTTTCAGAAGCATGCTCATGCAGAGAAGTGCCTGAGTTTCCCTCAGCACTGGAGTTGAGTTGTAGATTTGCTTTGCTGAAGTGTTGAGTGTGTCGAGTTGTGGAGGCTGGAGTGGGAGTGCTGCGGTGGCTCTGGCCATCTGCCAGTGTTGTGTTCTCCTGGCAGAGCAAGGGAGGCATTTCAAGAGCCTCAGGATTCACCCAGGGATGTGCTAGAGGTGGGTCACAGCTGGAGGCTACAGATGATCTGAATTAGGTAGCTCAGAATTACCCTACTTTTAGAGGGCGTTTATTCTCTGTGTCCTGAAGATCTGCCTCCTTTTGAGAGCAGAGACATAATCAATAGTAATTTTGGTCTCCCACCCATCCTGCTTTCTGTATAAGACTGCAGCAGTTCACGGAATGTGGAGCAGCAGGGAGGGCAAAGTCCAGGGAGAGACAGGCTGGCTCTTGTTCAGGAGTGGGAGTGAGGCATCAAGGACTGCATGTGGGAATTAGTTTCCTTCTTGTGTGCTTGCTTGAAAGAGTTTCAGAGGAACCTCTGCCTGACTGTGCACCTATGTTACAGCCATGCAGTCCTCTTCTAGATCTTCCTGTAGCAGAGGCTGTTCAGTACCTGTGACAAGCCCTGCGTGGAGCTGTTGAGAAGGTCCTGCTGGGTTTGTTCCCACTGGGTGGTGGTTCCTGGGCGTCAGTGTGCCGGGCATTGTTTTTCCTCCCTGTTGAAAGCAGATGTCCTTTGGGACAGAGCCGTGGACCTGTTCCCAGCTTGACTGCAGAAAGGCACTGCTGTTTGTGACAGGGTCCAGGTCTGCCTGGAGAAAGGTTTTGTGGATGTTTGTGAGGCTCAGGGAAGGTCTCCCTTGTGCTAGGAGTGGTGCCGAGACCCAGGCAGCAGCCTGGGAAAAGGGTAGCTTGGAGGGGTCAGAGGCTGGAGAGTCAGCAAGCAGGGAACAAGGACAGTGTGTGCACTTGTGTGAAACCACAGGGCCTGTGAGAGAGGTCTGCCAGGATGGCCTGGAGGGTGCTGGGCCCTGGAGAGCAACACAGCTCCCACAAGCAGTGCCAGGGCAGCAGTGCTCAGGGAATGCAGGAGATAGTGGGAGGAGAGGCTTGTGGGAAGCAGTGAAGGGTGAGTTAGGGACGAGAGGTGTGTCCTTGTGCCCACTCTGCTGTTGCTTCCCATTTGGGAGGATGTGCTGAGCACCAGCTCTTCTCCAGGGACCCAAAGCATCCATTTCCAGCATTCAGTAGGGCTTGCTGGGATTTCTGTCCTCTCTGTTTCTAGAAATATGTGAAAACACTTTTGCTGTACCTGTGAAGAATGTCTGTTTTCAGATATAACTGTCCCTTAAACCCATATTGCAAGAGACCTTCCACTTAGCTAGGTACGTGTTTGGGATTCTCCTCTGCACCATTCATCGCCTCGGGCCCTCCTTGCTTCACAGTCCAGGGAGTTTGCTTGTGGGGCATGGGCTGTTGCATCTGTGCACGTGTGATTTGCTTTTTTATTTTTATATAGATGACTACATGAGTATTTATACATCAGTAATAGGGATTTCTTTCTTTTTGGTCTCTTCTTTTTATAAAAGAAAGGCTCACTTGCTGAGTGCTAGCAAATAATGACAGCTCTTGAGTGAATTCCAGATGTGGCAAAAACCTGCCTCTTCAGGGTTGTTAATGGTACTTTTAAAATCCGGACATAAACTAATAGAGGTTATTTTTTGGTACAGTTAGAAGTTTGTATTATGGGCTTTGTTGTATTGTCTTCAGAACTACTATGGTTGTATTCTATAATGAAGAGATTGGACAGTACATGAAGATACTTGGTTATTTTGTCCATTAAAGCCTAACCCAGTGAGTAACCTTTTTATCCTTTCAGTGAATGTTAATAAATCAGGGTGGATTTTTTTTTTCAAGATTTACTGATAAGAGAAATTTAATGTGCATTTCTACAACTATGAATTATTGATCAAAATGGGGGTTTTTTGCAAGATTATCTTGGAGTCTCTTGTTTAGAGATTGGTTAGTATGTGTCAAGTCATGGAAGTCATAAAATGGGGCAGTGAGCACCCTGGATGCTCACCTCAAGCACAAATAGTTAATCCACTCAAACTGGAAAAGATTATCTTAAACAACTGAGTAGCTGTGTAACTAGTAATGTTTGCAGAAAGGTAATAGGTAGAAAATACTTACATTTGCCTATTTTAAATGTGATTTGCTGGCACAGGCTTTCAAGATGTCTTTCTGCAAAGGACAATAAATAAAACTTTAATGTAGAGTAGAGCAAAATTAATAAATACAATGATTAGTATTTTATTAAGTCTTTTTGTCAAATGTTCAAGAATATTTTATCACTCAGGCTGAAATGTGGGTGGATACACAAAGATAGGGCTATTTTTTTCTACCCCAAATGGTAGAAGCAGTGTATGCTGAAAGCCACTGGGGAGTTAGAATTTGTCAGGGACAAAAGTACCACGTTTGCCCAAAGCTGTTGCAGCCACCTTAATTGTACAGGACTCAAGTCTGAGCAGTGGCTGTGCTGTGTGTTACATCTAGCTTTGTGCTAACTTGCATAGACTGTCTGAGGTGACACAGTGCAGTATCAGATGAGAAAAAGGTTTTATTTATTACAGTATACGAGTGAAAAATGGAGGATGTGTTTTATAATTGCCATATTTAATGAGAATTTTCCATTTCTAGATTTCATGCTGTTGCCTGCGACAACTCCTGTTGAGTGAAGTGAGACTGGAACATCTTGTATCAGCTCTTGTACTTGTACCTGCCACGATGAGAAGTTGCATAAGGTTTATTTTTTCTTGTTAATTCATGCTTTTATTGTAATGTATTGTAATGTAGTTGTAATTTATTGTTATAAGCAGGTCAATTAGTAAACACATTCCTTTAAGGATTCTTTTCTTTCTCATCTAACAAAAGTTTTCTTCTAAAACTAAAGGGATAACAGTATTA
The DNA here is from genome assembly GCA_013400315.1 of Bombycilla garrulus. Classification (NCBI taxonomy): domain Eukaryota; kingdom Metazoa; phylum Chordata; class Aves; order Passeriformes; family Bombycillidae; genus Bombycilla; species Bombycilla garrulus. The sequence continues at coordinate 1,594,449 of VXBU01013524.1, forward strand.
GTATAAGTAGTATATCAGGCCAAATCACTGATTATGTGTTAAGAAGGATCAGTTCTGAAAAGTACTGGTTTACTTCTCCAGACTCATGAATAAGTGCTCTGGTTGCTGCTTCATTTTGCTGTTGAAAAAGTGTGTCAAACTTAATTTGTGCTCTTGCTCTTTCCCATTTGATGACTACCAGACTAAACATGAATTACACGTAACTGAACAGGATGTCCAGAACCCTTTGCTTGAACAGATTTTCTGTAAGTTGTGTTCTTTCATAAATAGGCAGCTCTCTCATCCATGATTTTGCCTCCCAACCTTTCCTGCATCACTAGTCAGGGTTTGAGCACTGATTCCTCAAAAAGCCCAGCAGGATTGTGTGGAACCAGGATGGACATATATTCTGTAAGAACCTGAGTGTTTCCAGCTAATCTGCAGACCAAACCTTGAGTTAGAATATTACCACATGTCATGTGTTTTTATTTGTCAGTGATTAAGCAGGAGCTACCTGAGAACAAAATTCCAGTGTTGAAAATGAAATGAACTTTCTCACTGTGCCATGGTCTCATACTTGAAAGAACTGCTTAGGATCATGTTCTCTGCTTTCTGTTCCCTGCCCCAAAATGATGGGTTTGCTTATGCTCTTGTGGTCAGGAGCAGGCATATACTTAAAAAAAAATAAGGTGATGACATATTGTACTTCAATGAAATTTTAACACCCTGTATAATATTTCTCTAAACCTTTCAAAGTTTTATTTTTGTTGGATACTACTTTTTTTTTTTAAAGACAGAATGTTAAACAGCAAACACTGGCTTCCATTTTGGGCCTTCCAGATCTGATATAACCTTGAAAATTTCACTAAAACTTCTAGTTTTTAGATTAGTTTTGCAGATTGTTATTTAATAATGTATTTTCATTTTGAGTTTTTAAAATAGCATACATTAAAGGTTTGAAATGGTAATTGCAGCAGAGAAAAATGCATGAGCAATCATTGTATCTTAATGTCTTATTCTTTTACATTGTCATTAAAAGTGGTTTTCTTAATGGAGGTTAAAGGACCTTTTGTATAAGAAAAGAATCGACAGAAAATGTACTGTCATGTTCAGCTGCATTGGTTTTGCTTGCTGTAAAATGTAATTGCCTTCCAGCTAGCACTCCAGCCTCAAGTCAGGGTAGAGTTTTCTTCAACATTGTCATCAAAATGATTTTTTAAATTTAATGTTTAGGGATCCATTTACCTGACTTTGATGTTCTCTTAGGAATGGTAGTGATACATCTGTTGGGCACAAAGGCATTTTAAACTGCATCTCCTTTATTTAGCCAGTGTATTCCTCTTCAACAACATAGTAAAAAAATAAACAAAATGATGAGTAAAAATGCAACTTCTGTTCTTCAGTTACACAAGGAAATAGGGAGAGCCTTTATATTGCCACCAAGGAACTTCCCTTGTGTCATGGTTCAGCTCTCCTTAGAACCATCACCCTACAAAGATACTAAAGCTTATTCTCCTAATGAAACTGCTCGAGTATATTTTCCTTTCTTGTTCCAAAAGGCAATAAAGAGATAGTTTGCTGTCTCCTGATTGTAAGATTCTGAAGGAAAAAAATGGAGTCTTACTTGGCCTATAAGACAAGAAACTTCATTTGCAAAAGATCATTTTTTTCACTCAAAATATAATAATTTAAGATTAAAAACTATTTTAGTTTTTAAAATAAACCAATTTCAATAGATGACTTGTAATAGCCTGGCTTTTGTGAAGGAGTGACTGAAATAACTAGCAATTTACTTAGGGTAGGAGATGAACATCAGAGCAGAGTTCTAGAGCAGGATGCTTACTTTTCTGAGCCAAGACGTTTGCCTTTAGTCTGTCCTGTTGGAGTGCTTCTTGGACCTTTTCTTGCAATGCAGCCTTTTATGAAATGGTGGGCAAAGCACAGTTTATGTTTGCAGTTCAGAGCAAAGATTTCCAGGTTTGGGGGTTATAGTGCAAGGGTGAGCCAGAAGAGAGAGCTTGACATGACACCTTGGCATGGTTATCATAGAAACAGTGGAAAAGGTTCCTCTCTCCTGAGGAAAGAATAAAGCTGTTGGGATACCTACCTGCAAAATGAAATGGGAGGATGATGTTCTGGAAGGGCTCAGTGCCTCTCTAACCAAGGCAAGTTATGAAACCTAGACAGAATATTATTTGAACAGCCTTGACTGTCAGACAGGGAATTTCTTTGGAGAACAGTTTGCCTAAAGGTATTAAATGAGTTGCTTTAATTTTCATATGTAGCAGTGTTTGGTTAAATTATTTTTCTACTTTTTAGACAGAGAGAGGTTCTCCAGCTTTATAAGAAAAAGATGTTCACCTGAACTGGGCCAGGCAAAATAATAGTACAACATAGAACTTTTTTAAAAATGGGTAAACTCTTGTGTGAGCTCTGGATTCAGCTCTAAAACATCTTGTTCTGTGCTGCTATCAACAACAGTATAATTTTTCTGGCCTGCAGTAGCTGATTGGCTGGCTCATGATTATTTTCACTAAGTATCCTTCAGTGACAGCCTAAGAACATAAGTCTCTTCAAGCGATTACTGAATTTGCCCTTTAGCCTATTTAAGTTTGTTTTTTATTTGTCATTGTTTTTTGCCTTTGATCTGAAAATTAAAATACATGCACTTCCATTTAATTTTTTTTATATTTGGTATCTGTTTCCCTCACTGCTGCTTGTTGCAGAAAGGTCCCTCCTGTGAAGAGCTCCTGTGGTTTGAGTATATGTCTCAGGGTTCTCTGCAGAACAGACTTTGATGTTGTTTGGTTCCTTCAAACTGCCTGTAATGATGCAGTGTTAACAGTGAGATTACAGCAGCTTGTTAGGGAAAAAGATGATCATGAAATATTTTTGCTTGGAGTTTTAGGAAGTTTTATGTTTCAGGGAAGGGTGGAATTAATCTCATCCTACAAATGAAGGATGCTGCATTGATCCATTCCCAAAAGGACTGCAGATCTAGGATTAATGAAGCAAGGTTTCTTACAATCACTACTAAAGGATCTTATATAATTTAAACATTACTTTTTTCAACTCAGATTTCTTTTCATTAGAGTTTGCAGAGAGTTAGTGGAGGAAAAGTCAAAGAGTGTAAGACAGCACAGAATAATACATCTTATGAATGAAGATTTACTTAATTTAGAATTGTCAAAAGCTGTGTATCTTCTGTATACATAATTTTTAGTTGCTTGATTTGTGATACTGCTTTTAATAAGTTGTATCAATACATTTGAAAGGTTAACTGTGAGTGAAATGCGTTTGTAGTTTGTTATGTACAAAAAGCCGATCTTTTAGCTAGTGACTCACTGACTGTTACAGAAATTCATCTTTAGCCATTATGGCAACCATCCCTGATTTCCATAAGGATTTCAGTTATTTTGTTGGTTTATCTTTTTAATCTTTTAGACAGATTGCATAATTTCCTGGCTTAACAGTAGAATACATTAGAAAGTTGCATTGTCATTGTTGTCACTGGATATGGTAAATCATGCTTTTAAAAAAGACAAAGTGAATATCCTGGCATCATTAGGAACTCTGGAAAAAGTTACATCTCTTCATAGTGCTATTGTTAGGAATTTGGGGATATTTATAAGCTCTATTCTGGTATTTACCCAGTGTTAGTTAACTCGTGGTTACAGATACAAGTGGGCCCATTGAATACTGGTTGTGAGACTGAAATCATAGGAGCCATGGGAAGTCCCTAGGAGTAAACCAGCAAAGTGTTGTCACATACACAGCTTTCCTCCTCTTAGGGGGGTGTCCCAGTGTGTCCAGTGCTTGGGAAACGTTTCAACATCCTCCATGTGCAGAGTGGTGACATTGCCTGTGTTCCTAGGGCTTGTTTGGAGGCTGATGATTCACAGTCAAAGGTCACAGATTCCTAGTGAAGGTGCACATGGAGGTGCTCTGATATTGAAGAGGATCTTTTAAATTATGTAGTGACAAAACATTTTCAGATAAATACCTGCAATGCACATGCTGCAGTCTGCTAAAGGGGAGCAGAACAGTTCCACCCCGTGTATTGTTGTCTGGTTTCATTTATGCATGGGGTTCAGACTTCTAACTCCTGCATAAAGGGACCTACTGGGGTATGGATTGTAAAACGTTCAAAATACCTCTCTGCCAACAGTGATACTTTACTACTAACCTTTTCTTTTCTCTTTTCAGATCTTTTTGGATCCCTGTCTAGCTGGTCCATGTTTCCAAACTCTTTCTTGTAACATTCTCAAGCAGCCAAAATGAAGTTGAAGCATAACATCAACCCTGTTCTTCTACAGTTTATAAACTTCATAGTCCTGGTGTACTCCCTTGTAACATACATTCCGTGGTACATACTTTCAGGATCAAAGCAGGCTATAGCAAAAGCCAAGCAGGTTAAAGCCAGACCTGTGAATAACAAGCCTGGGGGTGCATACAGATCTGTTAACAGTCTGCATTGCTTAGCTTCAGTTTTATATCCTGGGTGTGATACACTCGACAAAGTTTTTAAATATGCTAAAACTAAATATAAGGACAAAAAACTCTTGGGAACGCGTGAAATTCTGAAAGAGGAAGATGAAATCCAGCCATCGGGAAAAGTTTTTAAAAAGGTAAGCCTTCAAGAACTTTCTTTCCAAGGTATGTTTACTTTCTTATGCAGCATTTCTAGTCCAGTAAAGCAAAGCTGGGGAGAAAAAAAATTTCTCTGCTTAGATTCAGTAGCTGTGAAAAAAATTAAATTATGTAATTCCCGATCTTTCAATACTTGGCATTTAAACCAAATCTAAACCTTTTTGCACTCTTGAATAGAGATCCTATTTATGGTTTCAGTCAAAGGAAAAACACAAGTATGTTTTAGGTATTTGTTTTTAATATTCAGCTGATTATGTAAGTGGCTTTAAAGGTTTCTTTTCAAGATTAATTTTAAAAAGTCTCCCTTTGTGTTATTCTGAATTGTAATCGGCTAAATATACAAAAATTACTAGATGCCAGTACTCAGCTGTGCCTTTCCAGCAGACTTAGTTGTGATTTAAGGATTTGCTGTTCTGTCCTGGGAGTTCAGGACTTAAATGAATTTTTTGTTTGGAAAAGGATTGCACAGATTTTATCGGAAGAGTCTTTTTTTCTTTAAGTCTCCTTTGAAGTTAACTACGCTACTAATCTGTAATCCTGGTGTGTGTGGGAGATGTGGTTTCAGCATCTTACAACAACTCTTGTTTCAAGGGACTGACTTTTTCTAGTGTATAATGTTCAAGCCTGTATTGTCATTTCCTGCTTCATATTTGCTCAGACACATTGAGAAAATGCGCTTTTGCCTGAAGAAGCAAGGCAGAATACTGTAAGAGAATGTGCATATTTGTGCATTTCTGTGTCTTAAAGGTCTGCATTTTTGTATTAGAAGTTGTTAAACCCGCGATAGATAATTTTTAGTTAAGATTAGTTTCCATGCAGATGAAAAAAAATTCTCTTCGTGCTGCAAGTTTTAATTCTGATAGAAGAGTATGTTCAAAATAGAATTTGGTTAATATCACAGTATATGGCAAAGTTTAGTTCTCTGAAAATCTTGATACCAACCTTGTTAGTGAAACTTCCCCTTAGCTGTGGAGTTAGCCTGGCAGTATGAAGGAAGTGCTGGGATGAATGCTTACATGTGCTCTTGTTGATGTACATTTTGCTGCCTTAATACCCTGTAGTGAAACAGAAAGTTCATGTTGTTTGAAGAATGGCTTCTGAGTACAGATCAGAATTTTGGCTGCCTGTGACATGTGTCTGTTTTTTAATCATTACTCTGAATGTAAGACTTAAAACCTTAGGAGTTTTAGCCTTTTCCATTATGCAAGCAAAGCGTTGTGAATGTTGGAAAGCTGAAGAATGTTTCTGTTGATCCACTTAAATTACTTGTTTGTGCATATCTAGACTTAGAAATTACCCAAGTTAGGTAATTTTGTCTAAGCTTGACACAAGGCTTCATTATGGTGGATTGCCATACTTGCCCTTGTGTTACTTTGTTCCAAGTTGTGGCATTATCACACAAGTCCACTTTATTTTTTTTTCCCTTAGGGAATACAGTCTTTCTTAAGACCTCATAGAATGTGTTAACAAGTGAGGAAAATCAGAACAGTTCACAAGATACCTTGTTGATTCTAAATGTCAGGGTTCTCTTCCTTTGATTTCTGTCTTTCATTCCAGGCACCTTTTTATTGCTTGGTTCCCTTTAGCAAAGCCAGCTTACAAAGTGCTTTGGTGCACTTCTTCAAAAAAGTGCACAAGTTTAATTCTCAGCTATAATGCATGTTATTTCTGTACCTTACAGGAGATGCAGTTATATTTTTATGTTATACATGTATATCTCTCTCAAAAAAAGGTGAAATATTCAGCTTTTGATTATTGGGAAAACTAAGTGTTCTCGCACTTTTAGCTAAAATGATTTAGAGCTTCATAACATCTTTAAGATCAGATACTCCATTAATTTATTGTGAGAACAATGATATCCCAAATAATCTGTAATTTCTTGAATTTTATGATAGTGTATTGTTGCAAAAATGTTTATTTGTTTCTGTGCAGATTCAAAAGTAGCAGAAATTCATGGATGTGAATAAAATACAAATACTTGCTTATGCACTTGTTGCATTTCACAGTAATTCATATATGGTTAGTTCTTCTGTTTCCTTCTATAGTCTATTTCTCCAATATCATGCATACCTAATATTAATTTCATAAACCATGTTTTTAAGTCAGGATAAAATAATGTTAAAAATATCTCTGAGATTAAGATGTAATTAATTGGAAAAGGGGCTCAATTTAACCACAGCTGAAATTTTATGACGCCCAAAAGATGAGCTTCATTATTTTGTGTCACCTTAGTTACAGGTTATCTCATGAAGTGCTTGCTTGGATCTGTGTTGGTATGTGGATCTGGCTTTGTGTGTGTGTTCTTTCACTGGTTTATTTTTTGAGGGAGACGTCTGCTTGTTTTGAGGCTTGTTTGTTTGTCTTGCTTGGCTTTTAAAAGGGTTAGTAACCAAGAACAGAATTACTGGGAACATAATAAATAATACATAGTGGGAAGAAGAAAACACAGTTTTGTTGCGGAAGGTGATGCATTCAAAGCCTGAGAGACTTGGGTGCAACAGCAAGCACCTGGGCAAGCACTTGAGAATTCAGAACTTCACTCATTATTGCTGATACTGGAACTTGAAGTGAAGGTTCAGGAAGGTTCTTGCCATGCCAAGTCATTGAGCAGTAAGAGAGTCATTTATGATGTTGAAAACCATAGATTGCTATGTAAATGCCATGTTGGGATGGGGATTTTCAGATATATTTAGCTGCAGTCCACGCATTCATGTGAAAATGGCCAAAAGTGGGCATTTCAAATAACCTCCTTTGTATTATTTTTAATATACTTTTACAAGAAAGTGTATTTAATCCGTGATTGCTGGTTTCCTAATCATAGTCAAGTTTCTTTGAACCTTATAAGGTACTTTCAGGAATACCTCCAAAGGTAACCAAGATCAGATAGCTTAATGACTCTACATGAGCCTGCAGCTTTATCAAGAGCATTTTATTACACCTTTGCGCTAAAAAATTTAATATGTTTCTAAAATACAAGTAGAAGAAATGTTAGCTGTGTGTGTAGTCTCTGCTTTTCTGGATTTCCAAGTATTGATAGAGTCTGGATACTTCCTGGTATTCTGTGCCGTGTGACAGATGTGGCTTAGGCTGCAGTTTAAGGCTGGAGCACGAGAGGGCAGCGTTTTCCTATGGAATTTTGTTCCTATGGAATGCTGTGTTTCCAGGGGCAACCCCAGAGCTGCAGTCCCTGCTGTCTGCTCTTTCTGGGGCTCTTCAGTCTATGCTCAAACTCACTTCTTGGGCCCTTTTGCCAGCTCTTGGACAGTTACGGTCTTTCCATTAGTTATCGAGCAGAAGTAACCTGTGAAAGTTGTGAAGTTAAATGTGTGTGAATGTTGGAAGGATTATGGCACCTAATGCTGGTCTTACCAGCTGTTTGCAGCAGAAGCAGAATCACAGAATTGTTAGGACTGAAAGGGACCTCTGGAGATCATCCAGTCCTTCCCACTGCCAGGCAGGGTCACCCAGAGCAGGTGGCACAGGAACGTGTCCAGGTGCGTTTGGAATGTCTCTAGAGAGGGAGATTCCACACCTTCCCTGAGCAGCTGTTCCAGGGCTCTCTACCCTCAGTGTAAAGAAGTTCTTCCTTGTGTTGAAATGGAACTTCTTATATTTTAGTTTATGGCCGTTGCTCCTCGTTCCATCACCGGGATCCCTTGAAAAGAGCCTGGCCCCATCTTCTTGACAGCCCTTTGAGATAATTGTATGCACTAGTGACATCTCCTCAGTCTTCCCTTCTCCAGGCTGAACAGGCCCATCTCCCACAGTCTCTCCTGGCAAGAGAGATGCTCCAGACCCCTCCTGATCTTTGTGGCATCCACTGGACTCTGTCGCCCTGATTTTTGTAAGATTTTCTAAGCCTTCTGATATTTACATATTTGTGAAGAACTTTCTCACACACTTCCTATAAACGCCTCAGTGTTTTTGCATTCCTTCATAGAGGAAGAGAAAAATTGATGGACTGTTTGTCTGTCCAGTGTCTTTGGAGAGGTGGCACTGCCACCATCCAATCCACTGTCACTTTTGGAAAACTATAAATACTGGAGTCAGAAAAAATAAAACCTCTTCTCCTCTCTTCTGATCACCTGAGCTGCGGTGTGTGTCTGTGTTCTTTCGTGTCCTATAGTGACACTGTCCAGTATCTCCTTGTCTTTCTTGCACTGGACATTGGAAAATGTTAGCAAAAGCTACTGAGGGCAAGGCCAAGAAGGGAGATGGATGTGAAGAAAGGGATGTGAGAGAAACCATAACCTGCTCTCTGTCCTGCAGGGGAAGCTGATGGAGAGAGGCAGGAGAAAGGGACTTAGAGCCAGTTTAGTTACATGGATATATGGATATCTAGTATTCACTAATGTGTATATAATATTAATGTCATAGGGATGGAATAGAGAAGAAACATTGGACATGGGTAGGAACACTGGAATTTAAATATTTGGAAGGTAGTAGGAGAGTAAAATTCAAAATTACTGCATTGAAAAAGATCTTACCTGTTCTCACATCAGTGTTCTTCAGAAATAGCTACAGACAGCAGTGTCTTTAAAAGGATTTTTCCTTTTTAACACAAGAAAGCACCAATAAGGTGGTCTTTCACTACGTATCAAACTTACTTAAGCAATGAGGATGAATTATTTAAGAGAATTTTGAATAGGAAAAAAAGCAGAATCACAAGTATTATTTGGAGAGATTAATTTTCGGCCATTTAATGATTTATTTTCCCCAGTTCAGTGAGTTACAGAGTGATGGAAATTACTAAAACCTGTTATGGATTGGCAAGCTTACCAGAAACAGTAACAAGAATCTGTTTGTATTCCTTGGCCTAATTATTTGTGAGCAGTTTTCCTGAGGCTACACTGTAGGCAGAGTATAATGGGAGAAAGGGCCTAAGTCACTGCTATGAATTGTTTTTGACTGATAAGCTTGTCAGGAATTTCCACATCTGCCAAAAATACTGCCTTTGGGGAAAAAAAAATAAATCCCAAATTGGATTTAAATTCCAAGTTATCGAAAATTGGATGGGCAGCTGGAGGTGCAGTATTTTTTTTGGAAGCAGTGGGAGTTTTCCACACCAGAAATCTCTTGGTGTGTTGAAACAAAAAGGGACTCCCAGGACCCCCCCCTTACTCAGGGGGCTGTGGCAGTGAGCCCCAAGTGCTGCCACTTCAGCCTGATCTTTCTGCACCAGAAAGGTTTTGGGGTTTGAAACAGCCTGTTTGCCACTGAAACAGAGTTTCTGGAAACAAACCAGGAAAACCTAAGCAGGTATTTGTGTTAGACATCTGTATTTTCTGCTGGAATAGCTGTATTGCTGTTGTTGACAAATGGGATTTTTTTTGGGCTTGTTTAATGATATTTTCCTATAAAGACACTTGTGAAATTTCCAAGCAGCTGCACATGTACCTGTTTGTCCTACTGAACAAGTAGGTTAATGAGCAATATGCAGCGAAGCTGTATTAGGTGCATCTCATTGTTACAACTGATTGTAACTTGAGCAGTTTGGAAGAGTGTCTTGACATAGGAAATCTACTAGATTTTAATTTTCTGTTAGAGTTTGAGAGAGATTTTTAAATGTTTATTAATGAAGCAGATGTGGAAATATGGACTCATTAGAAATGTAGCTGCATGTCAAAAAGTTGTTGGATTTGACAGCCCAAAGTTTGAAATTTAGTTCATGTTGATGAATGAAATATGGAAAAAATGAAGGAGCTTTTCTAGTTCTAGCTTTTCTAGTTTTTTTTAGTGTTTTCTTGCACTTATTACTAATGCTTTGTAAAGAACATATCTGAAGTACTTGATGAAAAAACTGTTCTTTAGAATTGTCAGTGTGCTTATATAAATAGATGAGTAGGATATAATAATTGAGAGTATAGCTTTTCAGTATAAAACATCATGCTATATCTACATATGAAAATTTCTAGGTTGGTCTCAAAGAAATATCCTGTCCCTCAGTAAGGAAATAGTACTGCAAGGTGCAAGTACACACAGAAATCTGGGTAGTCACCTGTAAATTCAAATCCAGTTTTACTGTGCACCAGCTTTCCCATGTGGAAAAGTGAGATTGCATAATATATTCTACATGACTTCTCAGAACTGAGGTTTGCCAGTTATTTCCTATCCTGTCTTCTCTCCCTCTTTTGTTTAACAGTAAAAAAAGCAAAATTATTACTACTCATCCCCTTGACATTTGTTTCAGAAAACAGGGAAAGGGATTTCACAATTTCTGACGGAGGGCCCATGGATATACTGCTTTCTGGATTCCAGTTTCCCTTTATAAATTTTTTTAAATGAACATCTAAGTGTCATATTTGTGTAGAATTTTAGCCCAAATATCCAAGAAAGCAAATATAGAGAATGTACTATGCTAACTAGTGCTTTTCATCCTTTACATAAACTAAACTTTTTTGAAAAGTAGGGGTGTGGGGCCAGATAAGTAAACAGTCTTTCAGAGGGGCTTCTGAAGGTACAAAAGATGGTGGGAATCATGTGCTTTCCCTTCTGTGAAAATAGAAACTGAGGTGGCAACATGCATGGAAATATTGCATTGTAATATGGTATTTATGTTGGAACTTCAACAGGCCCTGTAGCTTCTGGCAAGAAAAAATATCGTCTTTATCTTGGGTAAACTGCTGTTATAATTCAAGCATGTGTTACTCAAATATCTGTGGATTTTTCATATGGGTGAAGATGTAGTAGGACATGTGTTAAGGATTTTCATTTTCTAAATTGATTTTATTTTTCTTATTAGGTCATCCTTGGCAAGTACACATGGCTTTCTTATGAAGATGTATACATTAAAGCTGTTAATTTTGGAAATGGCTTAGCAGTCTTGGGTCAGCAGCCAAAGACTAACATTGCTATTTTCTGTGAGACCAGAGCTGAGTGGATGATTGCAGCCCAGGCCTGCTTTATGTGCAATTACCAGCGTGAGTACCTGTCTTCCCTGAAGTTTTTATGGCTTTTGATCTCACAGTCTGAAAACAAAACTTTCTTGCTTCGCTTTATGTACTAATAAAACTTTATCTAGATTTTATATAGAACATTAAAGTTTTCAAATTAAAGCATACAGCATAAAGTAGAAACTGTGCACCTTGTAGCCTTTTGCTTTAGTGAATAGAGAAACCTGTATCTGTTGATACATGGGGAGAATGGTTTTGGTAAGTGTAGTTTGCTCAATGAATTTGTGAAAGGCTTATTTTCTTTCCTTAAATCAGTACAGATTCCCAAGTTTCTGAAAACAAACAAAAATCACACATGAATTCATTGACTCAGTTTCGGGAGTTGACGTCAAACCTTCATCTGTGCCTGCAAGTTTTGTTTTATCTGGATATTTTGTCAGATCTTCAACTTAAATTTTGGTTAGGCCTATTTTTCTTGCTCAGGAATGTACTGAGTGCTGGCCTCAGTGTCCTCTACTTGTTTAAATTTCTGTTTCATCATCTCTCCTTAATGTGTCCTTCACCTAGCTAAGCCCAGCCTGGCTGGATTCTGTGATGCTCTCAGGGGGACATATCTGGTCCCTCAGGGCCTGCCGGAAACTGCTGTTCATCACAGGTTTTGGCCTTTTCCCTCTTGTGCCACATTTACTCTCCTTCAATAAGAGGTGGACTGTAAAAGCCAGATTGCAGAAATTCCTGATTTCCTACTTCGATACACTGAAGATGTCTATCAATTATACTTTTTTCAGATTTTGGAAGTGAGTCTAATAAGATTTATATTTAAACACTCCCTCTTTGCTGTGAGCATGAGTCTGCTTCAGTTTGAGAAGCAGTGTGTTGAGGAGTGTATAGCAGCTTTCATTTACAGAAGATTTTACTCCTGTCTCGGGTTATTTTGCGTATACCATTTGTGTATTGGTCCCTCAGTGTTCAGGATGGAGTTGGTGACAAGGTGCACTGCTCTGGCCCTGAACATTTCCAAGTCAGCCTGCTTGCCTTGTGTAACACCCACTCTGTGGGCAAGGAGAGGCTGGGTATTTTGTGCTGGGACTGTAGCAATGTCTTTGGCACGGCCTCCTCTAATGCCTGTACAGCCAAACTGTTCAGATAAAGATGGGTAAGGTGGGCCATTGGCTGCAAGGACTGCAAGCCATAGAACAGAGTTACTGGCCAGCCTTCAGTGGTTGACAGTGAATTTAATGATTAAATTCTTTATTGAAGGCCTGGATGATAGGACAGAGTGCAAATGCAGGAGGTCTCAGCTGGTGACATGTTGGGGGCAGCAGCCAGTACACTCAAGGGTGGGGCTGCTGTGCAGAGGAGCCTGTCAGCTGGAAAAGTGGGTTGTCTGGGGCCTCATGGAATTCAGTAAAGGCACTTAAAATTTCCTCTGTGTGTTCTGGAATGCACCCCATGTATTCATAGGCTGGGGGACAGCTGGAGAGAGCAGCTTTGCAGGGAAGGACCTGAGGGGCCATGAGCCACCCAGGATTTTGCAGCACCTTGCAGTGGAGGCCCGCAGTGTCCTGGATGGTGGTAGCAGGAGTGTAGCAGGTAGGTCCAGGGAAATGCTCTTTCTCCTCCTTTTGGACACTGGTAGAACCACATCTAAACTACTGTGTCTGCACTGGGGCTTCCTATTGGGAAAGAAGATGCTGACATCCTGGAGCAGGTCCAGTGGAGGGCTGCCAAGATGCTGCAGGGGTTGGAGAACGTGACATCTGAGGAGAGGTTGACAGAGAGGGGTCTGTTCAGCATTAAGGTGAGTGAGTTTAGATCTTGTTTCTGTCTGACACTACCCGCTGGGGGCATGCAGAGGGGATGGAGCTGGCCTCTGCCCACAAAGGTGTGCTTTGATACCACTGCAGGCCACAGTCACAAGTTCAAGGGCAAATTGACACTTGCCCTAATATCCAATCAAATGGAAAATTTGATTAGATATTAGGGCAAGCGTCTTCACTGTGAGGGCTGCTCTGTATCAGAACAGGAACAAAGAACAGTTGTGAGATTTTCATCCTTGGAGATCTGTAAAGCCCTGGCTGGACCCATGGCTCTGAGCACCATGCTGCAATGCATGGTGTGTGCAGGTGATCTTTCCCACCTAAACTGGTGATGGTTTTGGTTGGCTCTTCAGTGAGTAAGTGCTGCTGGCCTGCCTACCAGAGCAGAGAACTGTGCAGACTATTCTCTGATAAGATGCCTGTGCTGCTCTTAAACTACATGTCTCTGTGCCAGTTCCCTTTTATCACTTTTGGGATCTGTCAGATTCCTAGAGGCTGTCCTGGGAATAAAATGCAAAGGCTTGTATCCTTTTTTTTTTTTCCTTTGGAACTGAAGCACATTTAAAAATCCTAAGGAGATTTGTAATTTGAGGGAGGAAAATCTGGATGTTGTGAGTAGAATGGTATGCATGTGTTTCTGGGTTTGTTGGATTAGTGCTTTAAATCCCTTTACTGCAACGTGCCTCGGCACACACTCTGACGTGGTGTTTAGCATCTAAGCTGTGTCATCTTCTGTGAACTTGGCTGACTTGTGCTGGCAGATGAAGAGAGAGCCGTGCAGCATTCACGGGCAGCTTGCGGAACAGATTGGAAGATTCAGATGATGTTGAAGCAGTAGTAGTGGCAAGACATTGCTAAATGGCTTATGTTAGCATTTTTCAGTGTTCAGGTTTGGTACCAGCCAGCTGCTGTGGGGGTGTTGGGACATTCTTTCCAAATGTGGAGTGTGTTCAGTCTGATGGAGTGGGCCCACAACTGATGTCAACAGAGCAGGTTCATCTGCTTTGTATGCAGTGTTGGAGAGAATGCCTTGTGCACTACAGAATTAAAATGAGAAAAGTGATGATTGCTGTGGATTACTTGCACAAGCAAGTGATTTTATGGGTAGAAATACGTGCTTGATTTTAAATGTGACTTCTGAAGTTCTCTAAATCTTCAGAGGAGGTAGAGTGGGATTGCTAGTTCAGAAACAGAAGTAGTACTAACAAGAAAACAGATTTTCTTTTTAATACCTCATCATGTGTATGAACAGCTCTTCACCAGGTTAGGCAGATAAAACACAAGAGTGCGTAGCCAAATGGTGGAATAGGAGAGGTTAGGTTCATTTTTCAATCGTGCTTGAGCAGAAGTGGTTTTGTCAGAATTAAATTTGGATGAAGCCTTTAAAGGTGCATTTTGCTTTTTATTCTTGATGTACAATGGATGTTGAAATACTCAATTTAACATTCCAGTTACCTTAAAATAAATTGTAAAACTTCTGTTTGTTTCTTTAGGGCAAGGTTTTGTCTTTTTATATGAACTGGCAAATTTAGTGGTGTTGGGGTTTTGCTTTTTGTCAAGCTTTGGTCAGAAACAAAGACTCACTTGTAGTATTGCACGTGTAGAGGTGAATACAAAGTAATCCCTTCTCAGTATGTTTTCAAGAGAGTGAGGAGAGAAAAAAATTATCAAAACTTTCAGATTTGCCTGAAAAAGTTTTAGGTGCCAGTGTAGAGAAGGGAGAATCTCAGAGATGAGTCACTGCTCAGTTTTGCTCTCTCCATGACGTCAGTGCACCATCATGTAAATGGTCTCTCTTTCTCTTTGGCTCTGTCGTATAGCTCTGAGTGTCTTAATGTACTTATTTGCAGATGAGTAATTAAGTACTCCGTGGTTATTCCCAAGCTGATGCTTTGCCTTCTGGGCGGTGTTGTCAGCTCGGTTCTGCTTGTTGGCTCGGGGCAGCTGAATTTCTGCTACGTGTTTATATAACAGGGGTCACTGCAGTAAGGAGAGAGAGCTCGTGGGAACGAGCAGAGGCACTCTTCTGGACTTTGCTCCCACCAAATTAAAGAAAACACAGTGCATGTGCATTTGCCCTGCAACAGTTCTGAACTATGATGAACTGTTTTAACTAGAAAAAAATAAGTAGAGGTCAGCTATTTACTTTCTGTGTAAGAAAACTGCTTTTGAGTTGTTTTGGGTTAGTAACTCTTTGGATTTAAAATATTAAAAATCTTAGAAGACAACAGTACTTTATTTAACTTTAATTTTTAATCTGTGTTGCAGTGATTACAGTCCTAATGTACAAACGATTGTCTTATTTTCATATAATTACATTCTTTAAATATTCAGCTATATACAGACTAAAAAGGAGAAGATATTCAGATACCTGATGTGACAAAACTCCCAGCAAGGATGTTGTAATTATTGATTGTGTTAATTGATCTCAGAGCTTTTTTGAGTTGTCTCTGTTTAGTGTTCTGCTTGGAAAATAGATTATTTTTTTTTGAGAACAATACTTCTCTTCATTTTTTAGCTGTGTTTTTCTTCTTTAGTCTCTTCTCATTCAGTTCCATTGAAAATGGCAGGAAATTAAATATTATTTTAAAGGTGCTTATGTGACATCATTGCTTAACACACTCACTAATGAGCTGACCTTACAAACAGGAAACCATTTTTCTTACAGTCAATTTTCTTACAATTTTCTAAATATTTTCTTTCTTGCTATTCTGCATGATTCTCATGATGTCAGTTCAGGGTCTAATGACTGTGATGATTAAGCCTTTATTACATTATTTTAAATAAATGGCAGAACAGGATAGTCACTGATTTATTCCTGAGTGTGAGAATTCTCTGCTGATGATACATATTGACATGCTGTAATAATTTGTTATTAGCAGTCAATTGTAAAAGGTTAGTAACAGAGTATGCAAATTCTGGAAATAGAAGTCACATGAATGAATGCTGTTTCTTTCCTGTGTGCAAGAGGAATGTTACACAGTGATTAAACTGAGAAGGTTTGCCTACTTTTCAGATGGTAAAAGCAATGAAAACATGAGTAGATCTGGGGGAATTGCATAAGGTGATGTGATTTTGGGACTTCTAATTAGACCTTGGAAAAGAGTAAGCAGTCATGTAGAGCATGGTTCATTATTCCTTCTGGGAATAACTGAAAATCACAGTATTTAAATTCAGATGTTAAGAGGCTTTTTAAGTACAAAACTGTCCCATCTTTGAGTTGACAAATATTTTTACTGCGTTGCCTAAGTTGGAATAGGCAAATCTCAGTTCTTTTTTGTAAACTGTACTTGTAAATGTAGCCCAGAGACTTACATTTCCCATTTTGTGTTTCAGTTGTTACTCTGTACGCCACGCTGGGAGGCCCAGCAATAGTTCATGGGCTGAATGAAACAGAGGTGACCACCATCATTACTAGTAAAGAATTGATGCAAACAAAATTGAAGGTCAGAAAACTGTTCTTTGTCTATCTCTTTCCAGTGTGTGTGTTCACCATTGTTAAATGGCCTGATTTCATTGTGCAGAACAGATTTATTGCCTTTCCATAAGGCAGACACTTTTGGAAGAAGATTTATGTATCTGTCTTCATGTGCGAAAAGTGGTAGTTTGCTTTCAGTGGGTTTTAGGCTGCTCAGTGACTGGAGAATGAGCAATTTGCAGTATTGCAGAGCTGCTGTGCTGCCTGGAAAAACACCTTTACCAGAAACTGCTGTAGTTTCTGGGTGGATGTAGTGCCTATAAATATAACAATGGGAAGAACAGAAAAATTATGTATAAAGAGCCAACTGTAATCATGCTCCTGGCTTATTATCAGATGTTTTCCCCAGCAGAGAATGGTTTTTATGTCTAAAGAAGGGTGTTTAAAGAGTTAGAGCTGTTTTTCCATGCAGGGGGAGAAAAGGCTCATTAAACATTACAACAGTCAAATAATTCTTTGACTTACTGACCCTGATGGAATACCCAAGTGGGGCAACTAATCTGCATGAGTTTCATCATTCTGTGTTTTGGGGAATCTGGACCTTTCAGATAAGGCAATTGTTTTCATGAATAACTGTGCTGTTGTGGAAATTTGAATGAGAATTTCCCAAACTCTAAAAAGAAGTTGCTATGATGACAGTATCTATGCCATGCACATTTATTTCAGCTTGCAGCAAGGGAATGTATTTGCTCTGCTATAGGTGATGATCTTCTCTTCTTCCATGAGAACACTGATAAATGTCTTAGAACTTATGTTTTGCTTGAAGTGCTTAACTAGTAATTTTCAATATTTTTTGCTAGCTGTTGCTTATTTTAAATAGCATAATAACCAAGCAGCAATCTAAGAATTATTGTAAGCTCAGTATCACCAGTTTCTCTCAGTGTTCTGTGAGAAGGGAAAGTCAATTATGTCTACAGAACATCGCAGTCTTATTTGTGGGGTTTTCATGAAGTAAAACACAAATCAATAAATGGTTGGAGAAGGTTTTGGACTTGAAATTTGAAAGCTTCAAGCTTTACAGCTATTTTAGCTTGACAGGTTTATAGTTTAAAATTCAGAGATGTTTTATATTAGTACTTTACAAAAAATATACAGCAGATAGCATGGAGGTTTTTGTTCTTGGGTTGTTTTTTTTCACTTCTTGGCATAAAACTAATTTTTAATTTCTGAACCCATTTTTCATTTCTACAGGAAATTGTTTCTCAGGTTCCACTACTGCGACACATAATTACAGTGGACGGCAAACCCACAACGTGGGCAGAGTTCCCCAAGGGTGTCATTGTTCACACGATGGCATCTGTGCAAGCCATGGGGGCCAAGGCAGACACTGGTAGGTTCTTCCTGTTCAGAACGTCTCTTTTGGTGCCCTAATTTGACCCCATTGAGTAAACTTGAATAAACTTCAGATTTCAAAATTATGCAGGTTTAACCTTTTCTTATCTCCTTCTCCTTTAAATAAAATGCGTGATTTTGTTTTGTTTTGTTTATGGGTGATTGGATTTTGGGGTGTAAGTTTGTTCTGTTTTGAAACAGGGTAAAAACTGACTCCACAATCAAGTGTCAAGATTGAAGGATAGTTTTCCGGTTAAGCAATTAATTCAGGCTAGAAACTTAGAAAGCGTTATTTTGATCAGACATATTACACCAGATTATTCAGGGTACAGGAGGAAAATCATTGTGTATTTTATAACAACAGAAATCAAGTGTAGAATAGTCATTTGAATCTGATAGAACTTGGTCACTTACTACATTTCTGAAGTCATCAATCTATGTCAATTCATTGAAATCTATTTCTGGTCTAAGTGACATTTTTAGAACTATAATTCAGAATTTTAGAACTTACTTTAATTTTTCTCTTATGAAATTTTTATTCTCTGAAGAGCTGCCCATCCTAATATTTTATGATTTCAATATATTCGGTAGCTGCTTTCTTTTGTCTTATCATTTGTTTTCAAAATCTCTTAACTACAGCAGATACAGGAATGTTGGCTTGTATTTTAGAAGTAGGGAGGGTATACAATCCATC
Organism: Bombycilla garrulus; assembly: GCA_013400315.1. Taxonomy (NCBI): domain Eukaryota; kingdom Metazoa; phylum Chordata; class Aves; order Passeriformes; family Bombycillidae; genus Bombycilla; species Bombycilla garrulus. The sequence goes on from VXBU01013524.1 coordinate 1,613,295, forward strand.
TGATTTTGATGTTAAGGGGAATAGCAGATTTGTTCCAAACATCATGACCTCTCAATTTCTTTAGGAGATGCTTTTCCCCATTTGATAGACCAGTTTTATGTACTACTGCTTTAAAACAGTTTAATACAACACCAACAGAAGAAATTTGCCTGTAATTCATTAGCTCCCTGAAATTTGTTAATCTGTGTGCTAAGAAGGAAGGTATTTAATCTTTGTTCAGTCTTTTAAATATCACATACTCTGCACTACAATAAAGGAGCATTGTCTTTGTCAGGTTAACCATTCATAAACTGTGAAATGCTGTCATTAATTGTATATGATCAACCATGTCCAATTAATATTAAATAGATGAGCTATTGCTCATGTTTATTTTCCCTCTGTGTTGTTAATTGTGCAGGATAGGCAGGATTCAGTGAGTGGTAAACAATTAAATGTTGCTTTCATGCTTCTCATTCAGTGTATGCACTGTGCCACATGCACTGTGTGTGATGCAGTTTCCTCTGAGTAAGCACAGTAGTTTTTGTATTTTCTTGCTCTCAGCGCATTAAAAAGCACTTTAATCCAATTAAAGCTGTTGAACTTCTTTTAAATATTGATGGGGATGGGACCTCAGGTTGGCTCAGCAGGGCTTTGCTGCAGGTGTTGCAGATCAGGCAGTGTGTTGTTCCCTGCCAGCAAGCAGGTGAGGCAGGAGCTGGGCACAGAGGGGGGGGCCCCTGTGGCAGCGTGGAACCAGGGCGGTGAACCTTCCCCAGGCAGGGATTCTAAGTGGTGCTTTGGACAAGCCAAAGCTCTCTGCCTGTTTTTTTCTCCACTGCAGGGGTAGGGGAAAAATAATAGGAAAACTGTTGTTGTGGTAGATAAGGACAATCAGTCAAAGTATTGCTCAGCTAATGCAAAGTTCCTACTCTTCGCGAAGGCACTTAAGCTTGACCACAATCTTTTTTCAGCAAAAGTAGAATGTAATAGCAAGAGTCCTGTGGTGCTGAATTGCAGTGACTGCTGAAATGTGTCAGTGTGTCAGATCTCCAGCCCAAGAGACTCTCCACACATCACACATCCTATTTTTTTAACAACTTGCAGGAAACAAACAGCCATGCAGGCCCGTGCCCTCGGATATCGCAGTGATCATGTACACAAGTGGATCCACAGGGATTCCCAAAGGAGTTATGATTTCCCATTGCAACATAATTGCTGGGATAACTGGAATGGCTGAGAGGATCCCAAATCTGGGGTGCGTACCAACCATGACTTACCAGCAAATAAAGTCATGTAGTTGCATTTAATTCTAGATTAATTGCCGTGTAAAATATGAACTGTTTTGTATTGCTATGGCTGTGACACATCATACTATGCACTGACATTTGAACATCTTCCAGCACTGTGCTAAATGACATGGCTGCTTCGTGTACTCTATGTGCTCTCCTCTTTGGTATGTGGGCAAGGCCTGGACACAAAAACCTGTGAGGCCACCTTGCATTAAAGTGGTTGAAAGCAGTGCTTCCCTTGGTTAATGTTTAAATTCTGTGGCTTTTCTTTTTGTTTGGTGCAGATTTTAATCCTATCAACTGAGTTGCCTTTGCAACCATAACACATAGTTAATTGTCTTGGGATGTGTAATCAGAGTAATCACCCTTTTTTCGTGCCTTAAACCTACAGTATGTAGTATACAACTCTTGAAACAAAACCCATATTATTTGAAATATGCTCTCAAGCTCAAAGGCATTTTCTACTTCCTCCATTTCTGCAACAGACTTAGCATATAAATTGTACTTAATGATGCATCTGAGGACTCTAGAGATACAGAATAAAACTATCTGTTAAAAATTTTTTGCAGGGAAAAAGACACTTACATTGGGTACCTGCCCCTTGCCCATGTTCTGGAGCTGAGTGCTGAGCTTGTGTGTCTGTCTCACGGGTGTCGCATCGGTTACTCTTCCCCTCAGACACTGGCTGACCAGGTATGTGGTAGATGGAAGTCCTTATGGTTAAAAAAAAAAAAAATTACTTACGTCACGTCTTTGTAATATTTATTTTAAAATAGTAAAAATTTTGTTTCTGATGATAAAGATCTTGAATGTGTCTGCTAGTAAACTTGTTTTTCACTTCAGTCTTCTAAAATAAAGAAAGGAAGCAAAGGGGATGTTACTACACTTAAGCCAACTCTAATGGCAGCTGTTCCGGTAAGCAACTGAAGGCTGAATAATTTTTAAAACCTTTTTAAAATAAAATTTATAATTCAGTTTTTAGCAACAAAATTAATACCATGATAATTTAAATAGGAAAGATAGAATCTTTGGTGTTAAACTGCCTTAAAATAATAATGTTGGTACTTATTTGTATGTTGGGGATAAACAACGATGATATGAGTATCAGACTTTTTGAAAATTAAGATACTAATAGAGATTCAATCTCTATTTTAATTAGTCATGTCTTGTTTGCTCAGTGAAAGAGGGGAGTAAAGAGAGTTGGCAGCAGGCAGCTGGGGGTTAAATGCTGCTCCTGCCCAGATTCTGCTTTCCTCCTTTCCACGAGCATCTTGCTGTCTCTTAGCAAGGGAAGAGGAGGGAACCTAGGAGTGGGTTGTCAGCTGAAGCTCGCTTGAGTTTCTAGATTGTATTTTCTTTTGGCTGTACTTAATTCAGGATTTCTGTTTCTTTGAGTTAAAGTTCATCTTTTATGTAACTAGGAAATTATGGATCGCATCTACAAAAACGTCATGAATAAAGTGAATGAAATGACCAGTTTTCAGCGGAATCTATTTATATTGGCCTACAACTACAAAATGGAACAGATTTCCAAAGGTTACACTACCCCACTCTGTGACAGGTAATGTTAACTTCATTTTTAATGGCATCAAAAAATCAAAGTCATACCACAGGAGCAGTATCTGAGTTTTTTGTGCTTTTCTTCACTTTGTTGTTGACAGTTTGAACATGAACAAATCTGTACTTGAGTGTAAATCAAAACAACAAATCAGGAGGTTTTGCGATGGATTTTAAATACTTACTGATACAATTTGAGTGACTGTTGTTTAATTTGAAACTGATTGAAAATTTACATTAATTGGTTTTTCATCAGGAATTTAATAATAGATTTATACGATTTTTTGGATAAGATGAGAAGTTTAATCCTACAGAAAACAGTGGAGTCCACATTTTCACAGAAGGGAGCAATGGTATACCTCAAATTGGAAAGAACCCAGAGGATCGTTGAGTCTAACTCTGGGCTTCTGTGAGAGTAAAGGATAATGTATTTGCAAAATTTATACAACTTAAAATATTTTCAGGAGAAAACCATGCAGCTCTACTGCCTCATTAAATCCATTATTCTCAAACATTTAACCTATCTTCAAACTAGAACATGGAAACAGTCTTTGAAGTCTGTGCCTGTATTTCTGAAAACTTCAGTGTGCTCCTTCAGGGTTTTCCTTGGATGTCATAAAAGTGTATTTGAAGACAGTGGAAGCTTTCAGTTCAGATCCAAAACTAGGTTTGTTTTTAAGCCCCAAAATGTGCTTTTCCCTTTGTGTTTCAGCCTTATCTTCCGCAAGGTGCGGATGCTGCTGGGCGGGAAGATCCGCATCCTGCTGTGCGGTGGCGCGCCGCTCTCGGCAGCCACGCAGCGCTTCATGAACATCTGCTTCTGCTGCCCCGTGGGGCAAGGCTATGGCCTCACTGAGTCTGCTGGGGCTGGCACCATCACTGAAGGTGGGTGGTACTGCAGCCCCTGGCACTGGCACTTGCACTCAGCCCTGCCTCCTGTTCCGGTGGTGGTGCCACCAAACGTCATTGGGGAATCCTGGAATCAGGGGTTCCCAAAAATGTATTTGTGTGCCGGAGACTTCCCTGTCCCGGGTTCTCCCGCAGTGTGTAAAAAATCCTTTTCTCATCAGTTGTCTCAGCCAAAGAAGCACTCTAGAGTCCTTAGTTCATGTTCTCAAGGCCCTGCCGAGGTCAACACAGCAAAGCTTTCGGAGACACACTGTGCCCTGCACACTCTCTGCCCTTCAAGGGAGATTGAGGCACACTGTGCCCACCCCGGGTCAGCTCTATTCTTTTATACTATCAACTACGTATCCAATGTTTACCAATAATTTCCAATCCGTGACCCTTACATTACATTGTCCAACTCTGATGAACCAGTCCAAAAGTGCCAACATCACCAAGAAGATGTAGGTTAGGAAGAAGAAGAAGAAGAGATAACATGCCACGTGTAAGTATTCTCCATCTTGAATCCCAGACCCCCCTGTCCAAAAATCTCAAACCCCCCTGGACATGGGTCCAAATCTTTTCCTTTTCATCTATAATTATTACTATTCTACTCTTTAAACTCTGGTGACTTGCAATTCTTCTTATAAGTTAATAATTTGTCTCATGGATTAAAATCAAAGGCACAGGCATTCCCAGTATCAATCCAGGTTCTCTGACACCTCTGGCAAGGCTGAAATGCCTCCTGACCAGGGTTTGGATCATTCTGAGATGCCATAGGAACCCCCTGGGTTCCAGCATTTGTGTATTGGTGTATCAGCAGTGCTGATGTGGATGCACTGTGCTAAAGCAGGTGACCTATGTATAAAATGAATGTCTCGTATGTGGTAGGGTAGCCCATTCTAGTATGAATGGGATTTTGGCATTGTTGTTGTACTTAGCACATGAACTGAAAAATGTTTTTCAAATTTTGTTGAAAAAATTTTCCTGTGCCAGATTTTAATTTCATATAACAGAACCTAATGGTTTCAGTTGCTTTGTAGTAACTGAGGGTATCTGTTAATACAGCCATCTACTCTCTTGGTGGGATAAGTATTTTATCGGTGTTCTCTTGATAAATCTGTTGGGTTTTCCTGGAGGTTTGGTTCTGTGAATTAAAGTTCAGAAATAAATAGCAGTTAATTTTCACTAAGGATGCATGAAAACAAGAGTTATTTTTTTTCTTAACCAGCTTTGGTTTTTGTTTTTCTGAAAATGCACTTGTTTCAAATTCTAGTTTGGGACTACACTACAGGAAGAGTGGGAGCACCTTTAGTCTGTTGTGAAATCAAGTTAATGAACTGGGAAGAAGGTGAGAATTCCTGCTTATGATTAAATGGTAATGTGTTTGTAAGAACTGTGTTTTTCTATTGGGCTTTGCTCAGTAGAAGTAGTTACAAGTCTATTTCTTGGCTGTTTGTATTTTAAATGCTACTTTTGCCTATAAAAATTTGCTTTTGGGGAGAAGAAAGATAAGATAAGTTCCTCAGTAGTTTCAAAACTGGGAAATATCTGGACAGAAGCTATCAATACAAGTGGCATTATGACTAGGTAGTATGCATGACACCTTCAGTTGCCACTAGGAAATTATTTTTAAATAATCGTCATCATGTTTTTCTTAAAGTCATTAAAAATTGTCATGTAGAATGGAAGCTTAATGATTACTTTATAAAATACATATAAAAATTTTTGAAGTGCATTTGGGTATTTCCTTTCACTGTAGGCTTTTATGTACTGTAGAGTAGAAATACATAATACTTAAGTGTGTTTTGGACTCATGTAAAACCTTATGGATTTTTTCTTTTCTAAACTGTGAGGCAAAATTATTTGGTTTTATTTGAGCCTGTGTGAAACTGATAAAGCACATTACTTAGTATTTTGTGTCAGAAGGATGGCGCAATTTTTCTGCTTTGAAATATATTTTCATTCTCACAAACTTAATAAAACTCCCCATCTTTTTAGGTGGATATTATAACACTGATAAACCATATCCTAGAGGTGAGATCCTTATTGGAGGGCAGAATGTGACTGTGGGCTACTACAAAAATGAAGCACGAACCAGAAAAGATTTCACTGTTGATGAGAATGGGCAGAGGTGGCTTCACACTGGAGACATTGGAGAGTTTCAACATGATGGATGTCTAAAAATTATTGGTGAGTTAATAAATTCAGGTAAACATATATATGTACAGATACTCGTACATGCACACAGTTTTCAGGGCTGTGAAATACAGTAATGGAAAAAAAACTCCATATCTTGCATGGAGATTACATATCTTGCATGTCATACAATCTAAAGTCTTCCCATGTATCCCAGGGAAGTTCTGCTATGTTAATGTAAACTTGCTTGGGTATTTTAGAAGCTGATTTTTGGTCCATTTTGAAACAATCTTAACATTGACTCCCTAAGTTAGTGAGACTGGGTAGTAATTAGAGAGTTAAATGTAAGCTAAGCTGTTTTACATTGTATAATAATTTTGTAAAGTTGTCTACAATAATCTCAAGTAATTTGGGCATAATTTTTGGGCATTATTGTTTTTTTTAAGTAAAAGGTGAACGGTTGCTCTTTAAATATGGTTTTAGCCTGAAAAAAAATAACATAATGTCATCAAATGGGGAATATCCTGCCTTGTGGGTCTGGGCTGGACAGCACAAAACCTGTGCTCCCAGCTAACTGGCTTTTGCACAGTCCTGCTTGTCTTCCATACACATGATGGTGCTGTCATATAGGAAACGCTGTTCTGAAGGCAGAAAATGCACGGAATTGAAATGTCCCTCATTTTGCTGGGAAAGACGGACCAATAAAATGCAGTCTGGAAACCTGACATTAAAGATTTTCTAGTACATTTACCAAACAGGAGTCAGTTACTTAAATATGCATTTCAGAAAAATTTAAGATCAATCTTTAAAAGTTTTCTGTTCTGTAATTAACAATTAATTGCTTTCTTCCTCAATAGATCGCAAAAAGGATCTTGTAAAACTGCAGGCAGGAGAATACGTTTCTCTTGGCAAAGTAGAAGCAGCTCTGAAGAATCTCCCGCTGGTGGATAATATTTGTGCATATGCAAGCAGGTAAGAGCAGCTGATACTTTGTTACTGCTCTGTTCTTTGTCCTCTTGAAGCCATAAGCAAAATTTTTTGCCACTCAATGTGTAGAATTTTTTTTAATCAGTTAAAAAAGGAATTTCACTTATAATACAAGGGAATAACCCTCTATCAAGACTAAAAGATCTGAAATCCAGTTTTATTTTTCCTTTCTTATTTGTTGTCATCATTTATTGGAGAATACCAATGATGAGTCTTTTATTCCCCCTTCCCCAGTCTGAAAAGCAGCTGAGCTCTATTGCATTAGTTAGAGGCATCACTCAAGCTCTTTGGAGATTGTTACCTTTAGAAGCCCTAGGACACCCTGTTCCTTGCTATGTTTAGCTGTAATTTGTCCTTCAGAGGAAGTACTGTGGTGCTTCAGAGGAAGGTGGAGTTAAAAATCACCAATGGCCCAGTAGCTTTGTGAGTTAAAGTTACTTTTCTTTACCCCTGCTGTACGCCACCTTGAAGCCTGAGAAAAACACTGTGCAAACACATAATAAATGACAGTCAAACGTAATTCTATTTGCTTTATATGTGTGCTAATAAATGAGGTGATAAGGGCTGAAACTTGCCCTGAGTTTCTAATTCTAGAGTTTCTTATTTCTTATACATATAAATATACTTCAGGTGGTCTTTGTTTCCTGTTGACATTTGACATTGATGTTTGGAAAATTATTTTGGAGCTTCTGAATGATCAGAAATATTCTGATTCTCACTATGGCCCCAAAAGCCCCACTTCACTTTGAAAGAAGCCAGGATAAACATACTAGAGAATTGCTCAGTGGTAATAAATAAAACAGTTTACTTTTGGTTTGTTCACCTGGTTCTCTGTAATTTTTGGAGGGTTTGTGTAGTCACTCTGTAACTGCAGTTTTGGATCAGTAGGCTGGCATGCATTGGGCCTGCCACTGCTGAGAAAATTTCCATTCTTTTAAGCTTTATTTGGACTCTGAGTGAGTTTCACGTTTTCTCACTTTGACAGCCTGAAGTTGAGACTGTTCCAAGCGCCCTCTGTAATCTATGGAGAAAGAGCTTCCTACATGTGATTTCTTCTCTTCCAGGATTGCATTTCACTATTGGACTCATGCTACCAAATTTTTGTGTTAATTTTGCCAGGTCAACATAACATTGGAAACTAAAATGCACTTGCCAGCCAGACACTTGACTCTGATAGATCATGTTGTGTCTATTACTTAAAAACAGAAAAACCTATGAGCAATTTTTAAAGGTAATTTACAAACAAGAGGCACCAAGGGCAAATGAGACAAGATGTTCCAGATTGGTTTTTCTGTTGCTGCTATACTTTTTCTTAATACTGTTATGTGTGCAATGTGGCCTGAGTAGCCTTGTAATAGAGTCCCTGAATGATTGTCCATATGCACATTTCATTGTGGGCATGTGCTCACCTCAGCAGTCTGAGCTCAGAGAGGTTTTGTGACAATGCCTGTGACTTTTCTTAGATCCTGTCTCTCCTTATCCTTTGCCTGGGTGATCTCATATGCTTTATTTGTAGCTGTTGTCTCCCACATGTGAAAGGACAAAGAGGGCAGACTTTTACAAATGGGTTTAATATGTGATTTGACCTTAGATTTTAGGGTGCAAAGCTGCTCTGAACATGGTAGTAGGGAATCAGAATTGTTTGCATGTTCAAGAGCTGTATTGATTTCAGACAAAATAAGTGAGATAAGGAATAAAAACATTTGCTGAAAGGAATCGTGATTAGAGCTCTGTCAAGGGAGACTCCTACTGCTTTATCAACACTTCACCTATCCAAGACACCTATGTGGATTTCGAGTGTCACCTCAGAAAAATGAGTAGCTCAGTTACCTGAGGAATGAGCAAACATGGCAAAAAACCTGAGGGAGTCCTCAGTAATCTCAAGGAGATAAGGACCAGGCTTTACAGAATAGAAACAGTGTTATCTATGTGTAGTGCCACTAAATATGTTTCTGACCATAGGTCTGAGAGCCATACATGGGTAGAATTGTAAGTACAGCAAGGGAGTGAGGCTGCCTAGTGTGGGACAGACATTTTGACAAAATCTTTCATCATGGAAGAGATGACTAAGGAGGTCTTGAGGACCAAAGTCAGAAAATTTCCACTGAAAATCACGTCCAAGACATTTGAACTGCAACAAGTGAAGATTTAACTTTGTGGCACAGAATGAAAAACTATGTGTACCAGGAACTGTGAGTTGCAAGGTGTTCTTCTTTCCAAGAAAAAAAATAAATAGATGAACCCATTTGTCAGAACAAGTACACTTCTACTCAAGGGGCTGGATTTTAGATGAACAGAAAGTTTGATGCTTACCCAGCCAACCAATTACTTCTATATCCCTGGAGACACTGGTGATACTGCTGGACATGATCTTGAGCATGTCAAAAAACTGCAGGAACCAGGGATGAAAGTGCTAGAGTCCTTTGTGTCCCAGGTATTTCACACACAGTTACCTACACAGTAGGGAGCAAAGTTACAGGGGTTCAGTACAGAGGGCAGCATGAGTGTGCATGGGGGAAAATGGGACAGAGGCAAAGGCAGAAGGTGAGGTACAAACAGTAGTGATAGTGAGGCTAACCTGAAATCATCCTCCAACACATTCTCAGGAAGAGAAAAAATTAGAATGGTTTTGAGCTGGCAGGCAAAGCTTGTAATGATGCTGCTAGGGAAGTCTGTGTTTGTAATGGACTCTGGTGCAGTCTTCCCAACACCTGTCAGATGGCCATTATGATTCATGCCAGTAACAAAGGAGAAAATTCCCATGTGCAGTAACCAAAAGCATATTTAGAAGTAGTATCTTAAAATTATCTTGAAGACCTTAAAGGATATAGCTACAGTAATCTGCATGCTAGGACTAAATTTCTGTATTTTGTATTAATGATTTGTCTGGTGAGTTGAAAAAATTTAATAAATCGGTAGATATTTAAGATGGGAGGAAACCAAAGCCACAGTGGAGGATAGGATGAGAGTTCAGAGCAAGCTTGGCTAAATGGATATTTCCTTGAAAACAGCAGTACATTTAAAGAGAGGAGTTGTAACTTAACTTCTGCATTTTTTTTAGTTGTAAGTGTGAGAACCACCAGCTGATAGCAATTCTCTAGGAGCTGACATGAGTCCACAAGTGTCATGCTGTTATAAGAAGGTGAAGGGCATAATCAGATGTATTGCCTACAAAATGCATAGTGATCTTTTTGCTCTAACAAGTATTGAAGAGTCTGAGTTCCACATATAGCTCATATGAAGAGATGGACCTCATGAAAAGAGTCCAGGAAAAAAATGGCAGTATCTGGGTAGAGGCTTGTGATGGCATGATTAAGAGGAAAGGACACTGCTGATATGTCTAAATAAACCTAAGAAAGGAAGCAAGACTAAAAAGGTGACAAGGAAAATCTGGAAATGAATAAATAGCTTCTGTGGAAAAGAAAGAGACATCTGACTATTCTGAGGTAAACTGCAAAGAGGAGGAGTTAAGAGTTACTGTCAGCAGCAGCTTATCCATGCTGTGAGTGAGGAAGCACTTGTGCTTGCTGATGTTTAAGAAAGATATAGACAAACATCTGTTAGATGTATCTGACCCTACTTCAGGGCAGGTGGATGGATTAGGAGCTCTTCTAAGGTCACTTTCAACTCTGGCCTGTGATCTGCTTTGTTAGAATGTGTCAAGCTGCTGTGTGAGGTTCTGTGCACATTTTACCTAAACTACACAGTCTGAAAAACTTTGAATACCTGTTTCAGAGTGAATTGTGCTTTAGGGCCCAAAGACTTTGAGATCACAGCTTCCTATGTTCTGAGCATGTCAGGAGCAGACCAAGAGTGCCAACAGTAGAGTGAGTGTATGGACAATCACTTGAAAGAGAAAGAGAAGTCACTTCCCTTACAGAAGCAGGCATCCTTTGAGATGTGTTGTGCATATGCTCATTCCACAACCTGCTCTCCAACCCCTCTTCACTGCAGTCCTCTGCTCCTCTACAGTAACTGGATTCTGCAGTTGAGAGGAAACTGAGGTAGGGAAGCCGCACACCAGTCTCCATTCCGGGCTGCAGAGCATGAGGAGAGGCAGGGAGCAGTGACATCGTTTGGGTGCTGCTTCCCAAAGCTTTGGGCATGAGACACAGTGGAATATGCATATGGACAGCACACCTTGAAGCAATCCAGTTACTGTAAGGTAAGTAGCTTCTCTTTCTACTTATTTTGAAGCAGGCAGAGGTAACTTGTGTACTATTTCAGGAAGATTATCAGGTGAACAAAAGCCAGCTGTTAAGAGCAATATCTCTGTATGAAGTGTAAAGCCCCCAGCTTGAAATGTTATTCTTGAAGAGTTGTTTACTTTGCAAAATTCATACTAAAGTACATTGTGCTTCTCAGTTTCCATTCTTATGTCATTGGATTTGTTGTGCCAAATCAAAAGGAGCTCACAGAACTAGCCCGAAAAAAAGGATTTAAAGGAACCTGGGAAGAGATCTGTAACAGTCCTGAGATGGAAAAAGAGGTTCTGAAGGTGCTAGCTGAGGCTGCCATGGCAGGTGAGTACCTGGGTAAATGGTATCAACCTTGTGAGCTGCAGAGTCCCTGAAATATTTCCTTGCATGTGTATATTTCATTGAACTGGTATGAAGTGAGATTTTCATACAAAAACCCCCAACAACAAAACAGGAGTTGGATCAGTCCTTTTGTTTCATGCAGCTTATTTTACTGTGGCCAATAGCTGAGGAAATAATATAAAAATAGGGGAGCTTTACAAGTACAGTTCTCTATATATGTGTGTATGTGTGGTGTTCTTTAAGATGTCCTGCAGTATTGTATCTTGTTGGCCTTGCTGCTGGCCCAAAACCTGTGTGGGCCAACTACAGTTTCCTAATCATAATATACATTGGGTATCAGCCTCACATGCTGCATACCAGTGCAGAGTTGAAATAAGCCCATGCTGACAGGGGCTCTCCTGGCTTCCAATTGCATCTGAAGGATTCCCAAAACCAAAGCAGCATCTTTGTAGTTAGTAATTTTTCAGAAGATTTTCCTTACATTAACTCTTCTAGCCACATTTGGAGGTTACTCAGATATTCTGTAGCAGTGTCCACAGTATCTTGTGGCGAGTTTGTAGCTTGGCCTGTTTGTGTGAAGAAATGCCTTATTTGTCTGTCCCAGGCCTTTCATCTGCCGGTTCAGGCTGACTCTGCTGAGCTCAGCTCTGGGAGGGGCAGTGAACAGTCCCAGTGGTGGCTGTGATTCTGTCAGTGTGGATTATTCTTCTCACTCAGTATGTTTTTCATGCTAATTGGCATGTCAGGCTGTTTTGGTGCAGAATGAAGCCGTGGCACAGGGATATTTTGTTTGTTCTTTGTAATAATTTCTGCCTTATTTTTGCTTTTGGCCATTTCTGAGCACTGAGGTTTTTTCATAAAGCTGTCAGTTATGGCCACAGAATGATTTGGTTTGTTTTAGAAATGATAATCAGGTTGTAAAATTTTCCATGCTCATCTCTTGACACCTGCCTGCAGTGGATGTTTGCTGCTGTTTTGCAGTTGCTCAGTATCACGATGTTCTTCTGTCCCTCTTTGTCCTCATCCTTTCCACCCTAGATAACTACATGCTTCCAGCAGTCTCTGCTTGTTAATACTCATCTCTTCTCCATATTGCTTGTGAATGTTTTAAACTCTGAGGAGATATTTGCCAGCTCCCATCCCAGGAGCACCCTCCTGCCATGAGTCCAGTCTCAACACTGCAGCTGCTCTTTCCTTGCCCCACCTCTCCAGTCTGGTTTTCTTCACTGTGTGGAGCATGTGGCCAAAGTCACTCTCAAAAGCTGCTGTGATGGAGAGCATGTACAATGTTGCTTTCATTTTTTTGTGCAACACTTTTCTAAAGAGAATTAAATACTTTCAAAAAATTGATGAATGGTAGTATTTGGTTTAATGATTTTGATGTTATTTTATATTTGGTTTTTGTTTTCACTTTGGTATCACAGGCTTTACTTTTAAATAGTATAGGATTTAGTGATAAATTGCAAAAAAACCTCTGAAAACCCAAACCCAATAATCTAATGCCAAAGGGAGAAAAAGGGACAGGAAAATCTGAAAATGGCAGATGGCACATGATATAATTGTATGTTTGTATAATAACTTGGGAAGTTATATATAGCTTGGAAAGAGAGAGTTTTTTTATTATTACTATTTGTTGGCTACTTTTCTTAGTTATTTGTTTTTCTTTTCTCATATCTGAAGCCACAGCAGAAATTACTACGAGTGTGATAGCATTTTGTGCTGAAGGTATAACACGGAGAGAGCACTGCTCTCTTGGAGTACTGGGAGGAGCTCCCATATGAACTTAATTGCCTTGAACAATTTGAACTATCAGGAAAAAGACAACTCCCCCATTTTTTCTAACCTAAGTAGATTTTCTCTGCAGATGATGAGTACCATGATGCTGGTAGATCAGAATCTGTTTGAAGGATATCATTTCCATGCACTGAGGCTTTTTTTGAAATTAGGGAGCTGCACAGATACCTGAACAGCTGGGCTTTGTTCCAGTATTTCTGTGGAAACTGGACAGCAGGTACAAGTGGATCCTGTCACTCTGCTTGTGACCCCACAGGTTTTTAAACCAACCATGGGGGTTTGGAGGAGCTCTTCCTCATTTGGGTCACATGCTTTTCTGAGTGAGGACATGATTTCTCCTTTTGCACTGAACTTCAGGAGAATGGTTACATTGAGGTTCTGTATTAAAAGTGTTTCTCTTTCCAGCAAATCTGGAGAAGTTTGAAATACCAGTGAAGATCCGTTTGAGCCCTGATCCTTGGACTCCAGAGACTGGTCTGGTGACAGACGCGTTCAAACTGAAACGCAAGGAGCTCACGGCGTTCTATCAGATGGACATTGATCGAATGTATGGAAAAAATGTCAAGTAATCCTCCTTGCACCACTTTTCTACCATGAGCTTGGATCAAATAGGAAATACTTGAATTGCCTGTCTCAACTCAGCGCTTGAGATCGACACACAAAACCACCATTCCTCATTTCCATTTTAAACTGTTCTTTCTAATGACATCTCCATGATGACTGGCAAGTTTAGTAAAATGGTATGGCAGCAAACTTGTGTCTGTCTCCTTTTTTTCCCAGTTTTCTCTGCTACCTTGTCAGTCTGTGGATTTTCCCAGGTCTTTTTGGGAAACCATGATTCTGAAGCCTCAACTTTTTAAACATTTATAAATCCTGTATAATGTTTTATTTTTACCTTTAAAATTTGGATGTATATAGAGAGAACTTGGCTATATAAGAAATGGTTATACTGGGGGCCTTTTTTAATGTAATTATTTAAAGATAAGAAGGTATTGATGTTGTGACATTATGTACATTGAAAATGCTTGTTACAAGGTAATTGTTGAACAGAGGACCAGGTTATTTGCTGCTGTGCTATTTTTCCATGTAAATCTGAGGGATAAAATGTTTGACATTCCAGCTTGTGTAATACACCTTCAATATGTGCCTAATGGTTAATTTTATTTTTATCTGAAAATGGAAGGATGGTCGTGGCACAGCTCTGCCTCAAGGCAGGTTCTCTTGCAGGTGTTAGCTAAAGCTCCTTTAATAGAGAAGATGCTATTAACACAGCAGAAGATAAACCTAAGAATAATCTCTCAGATACAGAAACTCCTTTTTTAAGTAGCTTGTGACCATTTCATCCAGAGCTGAATTGTGTAGTGCTAATATGAACTCTCATCATTATTTTCACCTAACACTTCACAACCTTGACTGTGTCCTTTTAGCAGAGGGACTGTAGCAACCTTTGGCTTTTCTCATTAGGTTTGGACATTACAGTGGGTTTGCTCTTTGATTGTTTGTCAAGGTTTGGCAAGACCCCTGCTCTGCCCTAGCTGCAACGCAAATCTTCCTGGGGGGATTTTTAAAGTCATAATGACAGTTATGTTCTCAGCTCACACAGTGCCTAGCTGCTCTTTGTGCCATTAAAAATCTCCCTTTGATTCTCTGTTCTTTTGTGTAGTACTTTTAGCTTTAAAAACAGGTATTTGAAGCATTTGTCAGCCAGAGTTATTTAAGTTGCTTGGTTTGTTATACCTAATTCTTGCTTTGGGAAGGAGTCTCAGTTTCTGTTTCAGTAGAGATTCATGGATATTATTTCAAAAATATGGGGGCTCTTTTCATCTTCAGTGAATGTGTTCAGATTTGTTTCAGATGTGAATTTTATTTTCAAAATATTTCTGGAAAGAATATTCAGGGTTATATGAGAATGTGAAAAAGCATGTGTCAATCTACTTTGTGATGAAGCAAATACTAAAATGGCTTTAATTTGGACATTACTCTTGTGTGTATCACTCACTTGTAGTACTGAAGGTTCTGATGCTCACTTAGTGCCCTGCTATGGTAGCACATAGCAATGCTGAAGGCCAGAAGCTTAGTTTGGGAAAGGGAGTTCCTGCTGTTTGTCTTTGTGACATGAGGTTTTGGGAGGTATTGGATGTGCAAATTCCCATTTTATAAACCTCTGAAATCTTTCTTTTAATTAATGCTCTCCATTGACTATAGAAACCAGATTCATAGGAGTTAAAAAGTTTGTCAGGCAGGTTCCCTGATGAAATGATGTGGTTTGTGCTAATCAAGGATTTCCCCTGCTGCTGTCCATGAAAAACTCTTTTTGGTGTAAATAATCAAATGGAAATAGAAGCAACAAAAAGAAATCAGAACCATATTTTTGAGATTATGGCCTTTAGATATCCAGATCATAAATGAAAACCTTGTGGCAAATAGAGACAAGACAAATGTTGAAAAATGACTGAAGAATCCGAATGTGGAAAAATTGCCAAGGCAGGAGGGAAGTGTCACACCATATATTAGACGTTACTAACACTTAAATTTGTATCTGTACTCCATCAACAGGTTCTTAAGCAGAGTGTACATTATTCAAATATTTTTTGATTTTTAGTGAAAATTAATAAATTGCTGAAGTACTATGTATATCACTTGGTGAATTGTGCAGCAGATTTAAGAAAATAAATCTGCAATTTTGGTTAAACAAATCTGAAGTTAGTATTTTGTTCTGTTAAAGGTTTAAATCCCCTTTTGAGAAACTGTGCAAGTGAAACTTTTCAAAGGGTTTGAAAATAGTAGTTTTATTTTCTTTTTTCTAATCTGGTCACAAGATGGGGTTGTAGTCTTAACCGTGCATTTGATTTTACAGTTAAGGTTATTTATGTTTAAAATGGATGTGATGTATATATATAGTTCCCCTTTCATTAGGCATCAGATTCCTTGTGGACATTTATTTCTTCTACAGAATGTGAAAACAAAGCAGTTTGTTATGTTTGGTCTCAGCGCTGGACATAGACTTTCAAATATCTTTGTGATGAGTATGGGTTTTTTTCTTTTGATTAATAGCAAAAGCCAGACTCCACTACTGCTGGACTGTGAGTGCTTTGTGTCCCTTTGGGGCCACCTGTGCTGTGGGTGCTGGGAAGTGACGGGGCTGCACTGGGATGTTCAGTCAGGCTGCAGTTCAGGTGTGGGGCTCCCTCCATCTCTCCCCTGCTCCTGCGGCTGCCAGGTCCTTCTGGCTGCCCCCGCCCCGTGTTCCTGCATTGCTGAGCACAAGGACAGCTTTCGAGGGTTCTGCTTTACCCTTGCTACCCTTGCAGAAATACACTGCTTGCCAGCTGGGAATTCTTCTCATTTTTTGTTTTTTTTTTCTGTTTAGTGTTTTTTTTCTTTTTTTTTTTTTTTTTTTTTTTTTTTTTTTTTTTTTTTTTTTTTTTTTTTTTTTTTTTTTTTTTTTTTTTTTTTTTTTTTTTTTTTTTTTTTTTTTTTTTTTTTTTTTTTTTTTTTTTTTTTTTTTTGTTTTGTTTTGTTTTGTTTTGTTGGGGTTTTTTGTTTGTTTGATTGGGTGGGTTTTTTTGGGTTTTTTTTGGGGTTTTTTTTGTGTGTCTTCCCATGCGCTGTGTGACCAGAACAAAAGTACCTGCTGGAATGCCCTGCACTGTCCCAAAGGCTGTGGGCAGCTGTGTAGGAGTTGTGAAGTTCATGTTTGGGATGGGTGGTCTCTGTCACATGGGGGATTCTGTAATGGAAGGAGCTGTAACTTTAAACAATCTGAGTTCAAACTAAGAGCAAGGGGCATATACCTCACCTCAAGGGCCCCCAAAAGAGGGGGATTTTTAACAAAACTTTTGTAAATAAAAACTTACCAGGTCTCTGAATCATTGAAAATTGTAACTACTTACTCTCTTTTGAAAATCTATTTCATTGTTAAAATGGTTGACCAAGAAATTCCAGGGATGCTGTGAATATCCTTTAAGTTTCACAATTCTTAAAAAAAATTTCAGGACTTAGATATAAGTTATTTACAGAGTGTAGTGTTTCTGGGGTAGGTGAAAAATTTGAAAATTTCATGTCAGAAAAAGCAGTGGGAGTTTGTTGCTGCTGCAGGCCTCAGAGAGGCAGGAGCACACCTCAAACGGGAGCTGTAGCTGAGCAGGGAAAAATTCTGCTGAAATTGAAGTGAGAAGCAGAGTGTGACTGGAGCTAAGAACATAGCAGGTACCTGCACCCCACCGCTTTACAGCCAGAGAAGGGTGTAGAATGGAAACCACACATTAGGAACACCCTGTAAGTTTTTGCAGAAATTGCTATAGGACATAAAACTCCTTTGCAATGACCTCTGTCCTGCTAAAATTGACGAACTTTTTACTCTACTAAAACTACATTTAGGTGATGCAATGCAGCATTTTTAATTTTTATTACTGTGGTGTATTAACTACTTTGGACTCGGTATTAAATTGTGTACATCTGTTTCTTTACTGGTAAGAGGAACAATTTTCAACTTGCCTACAGCTTGGACCAGGCTGAAACGTTAATTGAATGACAATTGTATATTGTTGTAATGGGTTATTTAATGTAAACTCATTTTCAATGTGATCTTGGTTGTTACTATGAACTGCCTGAACATTGTATATCCTAATTGAGTTATATTGTATGAATTATTTATTTGTAATTGGATATCATGTTTCAAAAATAAACTTAATTTCACAAATTGGGCCCTGTACATCCAGTTTTTTTCAGTGGTACAGAGTTGATAATACAGAAATGTGTTTGTTATTGTCATATGTTTTAAATATATGTGACTATTTTGGACTGAATGCAGGAGCAGGAATTATCAGGTTAGCCTGGATTTTCACTGCAGGAAAATTAATGTGTTTTGTTAATTTTTATTTGCATACAGTCTGCCATTTACCTGGTTTTAAAAGTATTGGCTGTGGGTATAACATGTGATGTAAAGCTGTAAGTTTGACTTTTTTCCTATCCACGTGTGTTAGGACTTGTATTTAGTGTGTAATTCTCCTTAAGTTTATATGTTGAAGGGTCAGATGCTCCACGCTTGCAACTGGACTCCTTAAGAGATCTTAAGCACTTACATTTCAAGTTTTGATTGCAAGCTCACAAACCATTGCTGGTAACAATCCAGCCTGGAGGCATCTCAGCAGAAGCCTCTTTTTCCTTTTTTTTGTGTCTCTATTTACAGGTTCCCCAAATGCCCAGGGTCATTGTGCTGACAAGATGTCAAACCTTCCTTGCTGTATAAGTGATATTTTTGTTTATCCCTTTAACCAGCCATGAGAAGGATCCAGCTTCCTCTAGATTCAGTTATATCCAAAGTAGTTGTTTATTTTTTTTTTTTTTCAAAAATACTGGGGGGGCTTTTAAGACTGAAAATTTATTTCAACTCATTTAGAATAATATGACTAACTGATTTTTTTTTGTTTTTCTCTTTTTGTTAGGCATTTATAGCTAATAAAATGCTGTTAGGGGTCTCTTTAGTAAAGAGAAACAAACAAGTTAACAACTATTATAATAGGTATTATGGCAACTAATTTCAGGAGGGATAAATATAACCATATCAGAAAATATGTTAATGTAGCCGTTAGGGAGGCACAGCATCCAAAATAGATACAATAAAAGTACAAATAAAAACATTGTAGACCTGAGTTGCTATTATTGTCTACAAAAAAAATCCAGGGGTGACATCGGGGAAATGGAGCACCCGAACAGTTGAAAAAGTGAGTAATTTTTGAAAAAACAGTTGTAATACTTGGGAATACTTTAAAAAACCTGTTATTTCTGTGTGTGTAGAATTTCTCTCTTGGTATGAAAGGTTTAAGGAAGTGCCAGTGCTCTGTTCAGAGCAGAACCTGTCCTTCCCTGGCAGAGCTGGGAGTGGCTGTGCTGGTCACTGAGCTGGGGCTGGCACCTGCTCTCCCTTTTGAGTGCTCTCTTGCACATCCAAGGGGAGTGGTGTGGGAAGGCAACTCTGCCTTCTCCTAGAATTGACGTCAAGTGGATTTGTCTGCCCTTGGCAAGCCATGGAACAGATGACAGATGTGCATTTTCTTTATGCTGGGGAGACAACGGGAGGAAAGGTGCCAGTGATAAATGGGAAATCAGGGAATGTTCCCAGGCAGGGCAGCTTCTGCACCTGGGGAGCTGGAGCTGGACCCGAGGGCAGAGCTGGTGGCAGTGGGGCTGCGTCTGCCTGGCTGTCCAGCAGGGGTCCAGCTGTGGTAGCTAGAGGGACAGAGCTGTGCGTGGCTGGAAGTTTCAGACAGTGTTGGCAAGTACTTTCTCTACTCTAGCTATGATTAAAATAGATACCTGTGGCTTTTAACAAGTAATGCCTCTGATTTGAATCCCAGATTTCATTATATACACTGGCTTCAGCATTTCACTCCTGCTTTATGTGTAGACCAGTGCTTGGCTTTAGCTGCCTCCCTGCCCAACGAAGAGACCTTGCCCAGGGCTGGGCATCGGGCACTTCCATCTGCAGGTGGTCCTGGGTAGACATCTCCAAACTGCTGCCTGGTCCCCAGGACAAGGGGTTTGGTAGAAAAGCAAACACTTTCCCTCTTGGGTGAGTTCAGTTTCCTGGGAGCACACGTACCCAAAAGGACAGTGCATGAAATGTCAAAAAGATGTTTTCTATCAGACTTCAGGGGTACTCAACATTGCCAAGTACAACAGCAGGAAAAACCACATACCATATTTGAATCCCTTGCCCCTGAATTTCCATGTATTCCACCCTGCCCTTTCCCCCTTTATTGCATTATATTATTATGTATATTTCTTTCTTTCTCTGGAACTGTAATGCTTTCAATTGGTAGCAAGGTTGGGTGGGTGGTTTGGCTTTTGTTTTGGTAATTATTTGCAGATAATTGAGAGAAAACTTTATGAATGTAAGAGTTAAACTTCAATGGAAAAGTTTATATGGCTTCCCATTGATGTGCAATCACAGTAGTGTTTGGCAAGGAGCCTGGTGGCTGGTGACCTTTATTCTTCTGAAATGGTGAGATTTTGGCATAGATCCTTACATTGAATAAGTTTTCTTACGCAAAGTAAATTTACATTAAGTTTCTGCTACTTTAGGCTCATAGAGAGGTTGAGGGGAAAAGAAGCATCATTCTGAAATATGAAATTATTAATAGCAAAAGAGACTGTCTATCAAATTCCCATAAAATTCATTGTATCCCAACCTGGTAAAACACCCTGGATGCTTAACTATTAATACAGGCTTTGAGTTAGAGCTTTATCTTAATAATGCTGGTCAGATACAGTTCGGTTTTTTTGAATAAGATTTGTATCAGGAATTTTTCAGCCAACTCTCTATTTTTGGTACATTTCCTAGTATGCTATTTGTATAGTTGCTTTTAAATCTTAAACATATAGCTTACAAGACTGAAGAATGATTTGGAAAGTGTAGTTCCTGTTATGTAGTGTAGTTGGAAGATAGGTTGTGGATGTTTAACAAGCTGTAAGGAAGCTATTTGCTGAAACTCATTAAGTATTCTATGTTCCATCAGTTCTCTGAATCTCACATGTGTTTACCGGGTATTTCTGCCAGGTTTCATGGAAATGAAGTGATTTTGCTTAATTTTGTTGCAATTCAGGACTTGGTCTGTTCCAGCTAAAGCAGCGTAACATAATTAGCAGGAAGGCTGAGAATGCCAATGAGCAATCTGGCCTGTTCAGCATCACATCCTTCTTCCTGCCCTTCTTGCCAAAGTTGCCTAAGAGCTGTAAAACAATAGGAGAATCAAAAAAGGGAGACTTTTCAAGAGTAATTTCTGTAGCAAGAGGGGTTGATACGTTACTGATTGAGTGCGGTTCCAGTGGGACATCTGCCTGTGCCTCTGCACTCCCACGGGTTGACAGGCACAGGCAAATCAAACCTTGTGTGGGTGACCTGCAACAGGGCAGATTTAGGGCCAGAAAACCAAATTATGTATTGTCCCTTTCTGGTGCAGACCACCATGGAGCTTTAGGGGGTGGTGGCTCCTGCTGAACTGTTTGATGTCGCTCCAATGATGTTATAAGTAAAATGTGCTAAAATGTCTCTCAGAAATTGCTTTCTTTTTTCTTTTTTCTTTTTTTTTTTTTTTTTTTGAAGTCTTGATAAATTTCTGAAATATTTCTTTGAATGTATCTCACATATTCCTCCATGTGCTTAGTAATGGATTATCTGAGGTTTTCCAGGACTGGCAGGCGACAGGTCTGGTTGAGAGCAGCGTGTTGTTGTTGAGGAGTGTGCCCCCTTGTGTTTTTGCAGTCATGTTCCTAATGTTTTCATAAATAAATGAGAATTGGGACTTTCCCGAGAATTTTTCCCAGTGCTACTGAGGGATACTTTTTTTTAAACCATTTTTCCATTTCCTTTTATCAGTTTTATTTTTTACCAGTAACTTTTCATTATGCCATGTGCTGATGAGACCTTTCTGGTGTACTTTTTTTTCCATAACTGATGCTTTGTAATTTTTTACTGTTTTATAGGATTTACAAGAGGTAGATAAAATGGATTGCTTCTACAGGAGGCATGATGCTCTCTGTAGGTCTTTACTGGCAGAGATTTCTAGACAGGACTTTTTTCCAAAGCGCTGGAACAGTGAGGTTGTAGCTGCCAAGTGCCACCTGCAGCAGCCTGTGCTCAGGGCACTGTGCAGGTGCGTACCCACCCTGTCTTTTGGTCCTTGTGGAAGGGTGAGCTAATTTGGTGGACAGAAAGAACTCCATTTGAGAAATGCCTGCCATGAAAGCAAAGATTTCCTGTCCTCAGCCTCTGGCTTGAGGATTTGTGAATAGCCAGTGTAGCAGCCCCAATTCAATGGGAAATGGAAAACTTGAGTAAAACAAAAGAAAAAGAAAAAAAATTTACATTATCCTGTCACCTTTCTTTTTCCATTAATCTAAATATTCCATAGTTTAAATTAAACCAGATGCTGAATTGCCACGTGATGTCTGACAGTTTAACTGGCCACAGGATGCACTCCTGGTGCTGGTATGCTGCCCCTTCCCCCCTTCTCCATCCCCCTCTGTGCTGGGGGGCACTGGCTGCCCCTCTCCTTTGCTGACAGCAGCTAACCATTGTCCTGGCCCTTGTGTGCCACAGTAAATACCTGGTCAATCACCTGTGCTGCTGGGCCATTCCCTGGGGGTCCCACCGCAAGGGCCTGTCCCTGCTTGAAGGTGGGGTGCCAGGCTCTCCCTCAGGGCTCCATGGGTTGTGTGCTGGAGTGGGCCAGAGCCAGGAGCTAACCTCCTGGCTGTTTCTGCCAGGAGTGATTTCTTTTTTTGTTTCCTTTTTTTATTTTCTCTTTTCTAGCTTTAGTTAGAAAAAGTTTGGATGGGTTTTAGGGCCCAGACCAATCTGGGATAGTTGAAAGCTGCACTCCAACAATTCCAAGTATTTGAATTATAATTATTTCCATCTGTTTCTCTCTGTTTATTTACTTTTTCAAGAAAGCTCCAGTAGTACTCAGAACAGCTTTATTGTGATAGAAATTTCTAGCCCATTGTGCTTTGAAGAATCCTGTGCTGATTCAGTGCTACAAAGCCTTAGAAAGTCTCTTTAAGAACACATACTACAGCATTTCATGTTTTCTTTCCCTCTTAGACTGAGATTACAGCCAACTCCCTGGTTTCTTTCAACTTTTTGTTTAAATAAGACCTCTTTTAAGAGTCCTTTGGTTCCTTCTCCTCCATGCTGTCTTCTCTCTGTATCTGAGTCTCCAGGTATTCCCTAGTCTGCCCGGAGCCAGAGCATTGGCAGTGCCATGGGGAGCGCTGGCGGTGGGTGGGCTCCTGCTCCCTCCTTTTCCCGGAGTTCGGCCCCTGTGGGAGCGCAGGAGGGCCGCTCTTCCCCAGGCAGGGCAGGGCCGCGCTTCCCCGGGCAGGGCTGCACCCCGGCCCTGCTGCTCCCTGCACTGCTGAGGCACGGCTTGCACAAAGCCAGCCAGGCAAAGGGAGCTCTTCCTCCTGACAGCAGCCTCTGAATGAAGCTCATTCCTTGGAAACACTGACTTTATACAGCGAAGCACACTGCTGTGGTAACCTTCAGCAAAGGCTGCAGAAAATTATACCCAGCTTCCACTTCTCTATAGTCCTGCTTTGGTTTTCTTCCCAGCTCCCCTTAAGAAACAATTAGTATCTTTTTGCCTTTTTTTTTTAACTTTTTGATTTTGCTGCCAAGACCTTTCTCATAGTTTTCAGAGAGAAACAGCTTTGAAGATTGATGCATCTCAAATGCTTGCATCATCTCCACATCTGGTATCTTACTCCTAATTTATAAATAATTTTTTGAATTAGAAGCATGTGTCAACTGCAGCAAAAGACTTTCTTTATTAACTGAGTTGATGGAAGTCTTGTCAAATTTTTTTCTAAAGTATATTGAAACTTTAATCCTCTTCATTATCCCTTCTCTTCATCTGTTTTATTCCGAAGTTTATACCTCAAGCTGTCTGCAGGAGTTTTTTGATGTGACCAGGCATCACTTCTGGAGGTGTTTACTGGAGCAGCCTGGCTCCCCTGCAACTGCACTGGCCACCCACCTTAGTCATAGGGTCCCCAACCACCGTGGGGTGCTGCAAACCAGTGTCACAGAGCCCTTTGTCACTGCAGCCACACTGGGGGTGACTGCTCCTGCAGCACTGAGGGAATCAGTAACTCAGACCATGTGAGGTTGGATAATTTACTTGAACTTTTTTTTATATCCTTGGCTAATGAACTGAAATGTTGGTATTGGTAGTTTCAAAGCAAAAAATCTCTACTGGTGTTTCTGTGCTGGTCCATGTGATAGTCTTAAAAGACAGCTGTCTGCATATCTTGGGGCACAGTCTGAGAGTGTTCATTCCCTGAAACTGCAGTGTAAGAAAACTCAGCTGACAGTAGATATGAAGAAAGGCAATAGATATTTATACTATTTAAATGTAATTTAAGTAATGCTTAAAATATACCTCAGGATTTTTATGCTGGAGCTGACTTGGATTTTTATTTTCAGTCACCACACAGAAAAAACCCCACAACCTTACAGGAAAATTGTGGGAAATGTCTGTAGCTTGTCAGTGACTCGGTTACAACAGTAGTTGCGTGCAATAGATGACTTGGTGAGCAGCAGTGACATTTATTTTCCTGTGAATTTGGGAATCTCCCACAAGAGCAAAGACCCATGATTCTGACCTGATTCCCTCACATTTTGGATCAAGAAAAAAGCAATACCTCTCATTATTGTAAAGAACTATCTTCCCAGTCCTATTTTATTTATTTTGAAAACATTTTGACTGTCTATTTCACAAGAGCAAAGCAAAATAAAAAAAAAATTATCTCTTCTGAATCCATCCTTTGTAGTTTTCCTGCTGTAGAGGAGAGCCCCTGACCTCCCTGGAGGTCGTCTTCCTTCCGGGCACTGACCCAGTCATGTTTTCCTCTCAGTCCTGGAGCAAGTGACGTGTCCAGCGACAAAATGAAGGGTGCAAGTCAGAAATCTCCACTTCTCACACCCAGGCTGCGCCACACCAACCTCAACAAAATGTATTGGTCTGGGGTTCTTATCCCTCTTTTATTTGCTTGCAATATCTTTTTCATAGACGTAAGGATTTACTTTTTCTCTTTTACCTGTTCTGAAGGCTAATATCAAGTTCAGCTCAAATAAGATCTGACACAAACCTACCTGAGGGTAAGAATAAGTCTGGTTGCTGCAGTA
The DNA here is from genome assembly GCA_013400315.1 of Bombycilla garrulus. Classification (NCBI taxonomy): domain Eukaryota; kingdom Metazoa; phylum Chordata; class Aves; order Passeriformes; family Bombycillidae; genus Bombycilla; species Bombycilla garrulus. The sequence goes on from VXBU01013524.1 coordinate 1,638,158, forward strand.
GAGATTGGACATTTATTGCTCTGTTGGCTTCCTGCAGCAGTCTTGGCATTCATCTCCCTGTGCCACTGTTCCCTTCCTGCTGAGGGCTAAGGACACAGATTGAGTGTTGCCAATGAAAGCCGGGGACACACAGCCCTGGAAACGTGGTGGTTACTGAATATCTGCAGCTCTTGCTCAGACTCAGATCTACGGGGTTGATTTCCCCACTGTGGATTTCACGTTTCAGAAGCAGCATCATTTCACAAGTGCTGTGATTGCATCCTAGGAGGAGAGGAGGGTCAAAGATAACTGTTCTAGTCAGAGCAAAATAATGGGGTGAGATGAGGCTGGCTGGAATTTTTCTGTCTCTCTGACCTTGTCCATGCTGAGAAGCAGCGGTGCCGGCCAGCCTCTGCAGCAGGGCTTTCCCCAGCTCCAGCCCCAGGATACAGATCCCAAAAGCTTTTCTCTGGATGAACAGTTTCTGTGCCCCTGTCTGAACCTCTGCTCAGATTGCCTGTTTTAAACAAAATGGGAAAGCAGCTGAGAAGTGTAGGGGTTGTGCTGTGGGCATCCAGGGAAGAAGGAGGGACCCAGCCATGGATGTAAGCAGAGAAAGAGAGAGAGCTTAGCACTTGAGGGAGAAACGGGTGGAAACAGGGAAACCTGTGGTCATGTCTGCTTTTTAAAGTTTAATTGCTCCTGCCAGCTCTTAGCAAGTTGTAATTCAAAATTCACAACTCAGATCCCCAAATGATTAAAGTAATGGATTCAGGACTTTATTTTTCTGGTTTCCTGATTATCTGAGGCATGGAAAAGCCATGGGCTAAACTTAATTTGACTGCTTGCAAGACAAGACCAAGAAGCTTTTTTTCTCTTGCCCTGTTTTCTTACAGCAGCCTTGGATCCTTCTGGAGTGCTTTGAAAGCCCATGGCAGAATATTAATAACTGATGTTAATGGGGAGTCAGAAGTGTGAATGGTGTCTTGGCAACAGCTTAATAGTGTGAGGTGAGTATCTCAGTGCTGCTGATTAAATGGGGGGAGTTGGTAACACTGTCCTGCTTAAGAGTGCCTGTCAGCCATACAGACTGGGTTATGAACATCTGCAGCTGTAGACAATTTTCCAGTACTAGAAATCCTGGAACAGAGGAGATTGCTGCTTGCTCAGTTGTCCTTGCACTGTATCTGCCTCCTGGGAAGGAAGCCTCCACCTTTCATCTTCAGAAAGTAGTATGGAGTTCATGTGGATGTGAGGGATCATCATTTGGTCTTTACTTATGTTTAGTCCATGTTAACTGCCCTCACTTTTTTGTTGTAAACAACAGAAATCCACTACGATTTATTTTGTTAGCAAGCTCGTCTGGTTTTGACATTTATTTTTAAAGCTGGATTAGAACCTCTCCTAAGTTCAGTCCAAGAGAAATGGCCCCAGAAATCTGCATTACTTGTGTGTAACTGGCGGTATTACATTCCCTATTAATTAAAACGATCGCATATAGAGCCGGGAGTGCATCCCCTGCCCCGGGTGGCATCTCCTGCCTCGATGCCGTGGCAATCTGATCTCCTGAGCATTGCTCGTAGCCATGGCAACTCGGGCTGCGGGGGGGGGGAGGAAAGGCCGGGCCGAGGATGTGCAGCTCCCTCCTGCTGGAGTCACTGCTCTGAAGGTGCTGCTGCAGTCTGTGGCACTGCCTGGCACGTGGATTTTTCCATGTGATAATGAGCCTATGTGGTTGTAACTTGACCAGTTCTGTAATGAAGGGTTGAGTAAAATAAGAGAAATTAAATGAAAATGCTAATAAATTAGGGGGCAAAGCCTAGGCTCACATTACTCATAAGAGTTCTAATATCTTTCATTTAGCAAAATGACTACTTTCTTGAACTAAATTACAGCAAGGCCCAGGGCAATTTATTGGAAGTGTCTGAATACTGGGTACCCAAATTATTGTCTGTGTTTTATTTTTATTTTCTTTCCTTTTTGAATTTCATCAGACCCTGAAACCAGTCATGGGGGCTGGATAAAAGGACATGAGCCAAACACCAAAAAACCTAAAAAGACACTTTGTGTTTTAGTGATGACCTAAACTTCCCTACAATGAGATTTCTGATGTGAGACAGGATCTATCACAAGTCCCACCCATAAGTGGATTGTTGAATACCAAAGAGAGTCCGTGTGAGTTGTGTTTGAGAGGGAGCTAAGGGCAGAGATGTACCAGAGACCAGCAAACATTAAACTGTGAGACCTGGAGGTGGCTGCAAAGGGGCAGATTTGTAGTAACAAAAATGTGGTGTTCTGGGGTGCGGTGAAGAGCTGACCAACCCTTTTTGCTACTGACATCAGTGAGATACGAGGCTATGAGGCAATTTACAGAGCTGAGTTGGTAGGAGTCTTTTCTGGAAAAGAATTTAGGTATTAAACCCAAGGGGCAGAATATGATTCACCTTGCAGAAAAACAAACCAACCCAGCAACTTCAGTGGGGAACAATCTCTGTGTGGGTTTGCTGTGTCCTGTGGAATTGAGCAGTTCCCAGGCTGTGCCTGTGCTGGTTGAGTAATAAAAGAGAGACTTTCTTTCCTTAAAATGGGGTGTAGTGGGTGTCTGTGAAGGAGCACCCCTCTTGCTGCATGAGGGGCTGTGAGCTTCCTACCAGCAACTTTTGGGATTCTGTGATGTCTATCAGCTCAGCCCTGCCTCCTGACAGAGCTGCAGGAGCCAGTGGGGCTGCAGCAGAGGCAGGGCAGAGCCTGCTGATCCTGCAGGTGAGTGGTGTGGTATCCTCAGGGATCTCTGATCTGCGCCTGTTTGAGTGACTCTGCAGCTGCTTTTCATCCTTCACATAACTGGAAGAGATTAATTTTGTTTTATTCACCCCCACATCATGAAGGAGTCCAGAACAAACTGGTTCTGCCCTCGTCATCTCAAACTTGCACCCTGGCAAGAGCATCACTGGCAATCTTGTGTTGTTTACATTTTAGTTATGTTCTGTAGTAATCTTCAGATCCTGATACTTTAAAAATAAAAAAAAAAGACTTCATAATAGACTGAAACATTGATTGGAGTTTATTTGTTTTTTCTTGTTAATTCTTGCATTTAGGAAAAAATAATGACATATTTTGACTTGTTGGTTGGTTCAGCAGCTAATCATAAAGCTTAATTGTCAAAACTCCTTAATCCCAAATGACTGGCTTTTTAAATTTTTTGTGGGTTTTTTTCATTGCTCTTTTTTTTTGCTTATGCTGCTAGATAATCCTAATCCTGTTAAATCTGCATTGACTCTTTCATTTAAATCTGTTATTTACAAATGCAAATGAATTCAGATTAATATTTTCCTGGTCTGTGCTCCAGTCCTAACAGGATATACCAGGCAATGAGGCAGGGAACCTTCCAGAATAGATGCACCCCTCTCTGCATTTGAATGAGCAACAATTTAAAATTAAAAAAAAAAAAAAAAAATAAAATCTGACTAAAGCATGGATGAGCTTTCAGGAAAAGGAAGAGAGTTAGGAGCTGGAAGCACAGACACTGTGGCTGGAAGCATTCCTGGAATGTGCGTTGCACCAGCCCCAATGCTGGTGGTGTGGGGAGCAAGGTGCTGAGCTGCACCCCCAGGGAAACCTGGGGAAAGAGTTTATCTTTGGGGAGAAGGAAGGAACAGGTTTGGGCAGCTCTTTCTTGAAGGGAGGTATTGGGAAAGCACTTGGAACCTGCAGATCTGTCCCAGCTGAGAGTGCTCCACAAACGTATGGGGTGTAATTGCTATTTCAGGGCTCAGAAAAATGTGAGGTATTTTACTCCAGAAAAACACAGTCCTGCCCCAGCACAAACACAGTAATTTGGTTTGATATGACACATAGTGTTTATAGCCAGTAATGTCAGAGAAAAGGCACAGAAGGTATGGGCAAGTATAAGGACGTGGTACTGAGTGCACATGAGTATTTTTCATAGTATTTTAGTGTTATTTAAAATATGTTTTCTATGTCACTCCCTACCCTAAGATATTAGGTTGATTTTAGAGGGGTTTTAAGGAGATGCTTTGGCAATCTGTTTTTTGAAGGACAGATGGTGAAAATGAGATAACTTGGGGGAAAGCAAAGGTGAGGGACATGAGTCACAGAGGGAGAAGGTGACGGGTTGTTTAACTCCAAAGGTTAAGCCCAGAAATGAAGGCAAGGACCACATGAATCCCAGTATTCAAAGCAATGGCTTCCAGTTTGCATTTTCAGTTCACTGTGGAAGGATTTTGTATATGAGAGTAGGCTGTGTCCTCTTGCCTCTGTCCTCCACAGAGCACGAAGCTGAGCACGTGGGATGTAGGGGACCCAGCCAAATCCTGGGAGTGCCTGGTGGGAAACAAACCTCTCCTGGGCTTTGGCTGAGCTGGACTGAATGGCTGGGCGGGGTGGAGATCAAAGCCATACAGAGGGAGGGCTGAGCTGGTGGGGCTATGGATAGATCAAATGAGAGAGAGGTTTTGGGGTAGGGAAAGGGAGCAGGCAGTTGGAAAATTCCCTAAGTTGATGCTTCGTGTGCATGCTCTAACATGGTGGGAGGAGTCAGGGCATGCTGGGGCTGGGTGAGCAAGCAGCGGGTCAGAAAACAACACAAACGTTCCACACCCCATATTCGTGTGAAAATGGGGAGCAGCATGTTAAACACTCATCATTCTTTCAGGAGCCTTGCTGAAGAAAGCAGCTAATGGACTCCTTGCCTGCAGTGCAACAGCAAGGGGAGCACGAACCCTGCTGTGCTGAGCCTGTCTGCCTGCCAGAGCATTGATTCTCTTCCCTAAGTGGATGATTTATGTGAACAACCACCACGCATCAAGAACTATATTGCAAATAATGCAGCAGTTATTTTGCTTTCAAGAACTCCTTTAACACGTCAGTTTAAGAATTGGTTGGTACTCAGTGACGTTGGAGCATTGAAATGCTCATGAAAGAGTCAGGCAATATTGTAAATAAGGCCACACAAAATTCTTTAGTTATATGACTCAAAGAAATATTTATTCATTCTATGTGTTTAGATGTATTTTTTTGCATTTCCTATCTGCAACAGGAATGACTTTTGTCCTTCAAACACACTGCATTTCCAGAGCTTGTTGGCAAAGCACAAGGTCTACCTGTATCTGCAGAACTCCCCCCTTCCTGTCACTTCCTAGTTTCAAGTGAAATACCAGCCCCATATAAAAAGACCGCACAAGACCACATGTTGTTTACTTTGGGCTGATTATTCACATGTTACAAGCAGCCAAGAGAGGAAGAGAGTGTTTTCCCCTTAGTTCTAAAAGCACAACTCCATCGAAACAATGGTTACCTTTGCTTTAACAAAATTTTTTCATGTCTGCCCACTGAGATGTAAAGAATTGTATTTGAAAAATACATCCCCTCTGGGTTTTTTTTTTTTTTTGTCATTTGCAAGTAAACCACCCCTGCCTAGAATAGGCATTTTTATGTTACTAAATTTATTTTATTTAGTATTATTTTTAATAATCCATTTGGGAATTTAATTTGTATTCCTTTGATCAGCCTTGTTGCACTGCTGATGTGTGCTCTCTCCCCTGTTTCTGTTCCCCAAGTGGCACAGGGGCACTTTTCCATGGGTGGTGTGGGTACAGACCCAGCATGGACTATGGCAGTGATTGCCAGGGGGATGCACACTTTGCTCAGTTTGATGCCACATGCAACCCCCTGGGTGTACCTGATCTGCAGGGTGGCCCCTCACAGCAGTGTGGAGGGAGATGTCAGGAGGGCCTCTCCTTGGGCTTTTCCAGGCTTTTTCCTCTTGGAACCCTTTCCAAATGTCTTTCAAGCAGGAGGTATGGGTTGTTCAGGGGGTTGTTGCATTAGCCAAGATTCTGGTAGTGGAGGATTAGATTATTCAAACTCCATTGGTTGTGCATGCAGGGCTGGATTGGGAGTGCTTGTGTTAAGAAGGAAACAAAGGTGCCCTAACAGTTAAGAAAGAAGAAATCCTGTCCTGTTGGAGCTGGCATGACCCTGCATTGCTTACAAACCATTTTCTACATTATGCATTTAGGGACCCTTTCCCTGCACACTCACAGCTGTGGCTATGAGGAGTAATACCAAAATACTGAAACAGGAATAAATCTTAGCCTCAGGTTTCAGAAATCACAGCTTACAGCTTTCCCTCCTCTGCCTTGCAGAATCCCTCCCTTTGGAGAGGATGCACACGCTGTTGCTGCCTCTTTTGTATACGTTTTGTCCTCTTTACTATACACCTGGGGTTCATCCTATTGGTGCTCTTTACACCCCAGATTGCTACTTTATTCCTTTTGTTGTGTTTCCAAAGCGGAATTTTGGAATGAGAATACAAATAGCTGTTCTGAGTATTTTAAAAAGTGAACGCTTTAAAAAGTGAATACAGTCAACAGATGCCAAGATGTAATAGATCAAACTGAAGTGCTATCGTAGTTGCTTCAGCTTGAAAGGAGATTGCTGTAGAGAACAGCAGTGATGTAATCTAAGCTGTATTTGAAATCCCATGAAGATTCAGGTCAACAGGGTTGAGAGCTGAAATTAATGGATGTTTGCTCTAACAGCTATAGTTAAATGTGGAGGTTTCACAAGCAAAACTCAGAGGGAGTGCTACAAACGCACATGATGCAGAGTGCCTGATGTAGAAAAGTGAATATCAGAGGGAGAGGGCTCAACATCTGGTATTCATGTGAAAATCTCACAAGTGTTGAAGGTCACAGTGACCTGTGATGTTATACTGACATGGCTGTGAAACAAGGATGGGCTGCTTCCTTCTTTGTGAACTAATTTTGCAGGACTGGAAGAAATAACAATGAAAAAAAAAAGTGGGTTGTTCCTCTAAGGCCTTGCAAGTGCTTTCACTTTGGCTGGGCTGAATGTGTGCTACTGTTACAGCACTCTCTGTTCCTTTCCTCTCTGCCCTACACCTGTTTCTGAATCTCCCCCTTCATGTGTTTTCTGTCCTTGGGAGGATGGAAGATCACTGTGACACTCAGGTTGTAGTCTTGTATGGTGTGAGCTCCTGAAGGGGTAGAATTGTTTTTGTAGTAAGTGCCACGATGATCTCCCTCTCTGTTTCCAATCTCTTTTGAATGCTGCATTTTCAAGAGCAGTGTTAGAAGTTGATATGAAGTACCTCTTAGTGCTGGCAGGTATGCTAATCCTAAAGCAGAAAAAGAGACACAGACCGTGCTGGAAGCCAGACTGGTACCCTGCCTTGTATTAGCAATTGTATTCCTAACACTCACTAGAATCCTGCTGGCTTCAGTGGGAGCTCTGGACATGTCTGAGGCAGAACTTGCATTGTTAAATGTTGGTGCCTTTACTGTTTCTTGGTGTATGAAATTTAAACCCGCAATGCTGTGGTTTAGTAGAACTAAGCAAGAGCTGCCTCCTTGATTTCAGAGTTTGTGGTTTCCCTCATGATTAATTTTTTGTCTGTTCATTTTTCTTCTCAAATTCTTTGAAGTGTGATCAAGTTTGGGAAAGGTTGCACCTCTGAACCTGGGCAAGTGACGTCACTGCATGTGTGAACCTGGCCCTGTTCATCTCATGAGAGAAGATCTTGCTCCTCTGTTCTCTTTGGCTTCCAAATATCTTTCTTCCTAAAAAGCTCAAAGCAAAATGACCATGCCATGCTGGGCTTCTCCATAGCCTGCAGAACTGAGGAGGAGGAAGAGATTACTTGGGATGAGACATGGATTTACATAAGTGGCAACAGATAATGTGCAGCTGCTCCCACTCTAAAAGGCAGCAGGGTCCCAGCTGATGTGAACCCATTCTAATAAAATGTTTCCTGGCACAGGCAATGAAAGCATGCTTTCCTGTTTGATCTCTGGTTGTGTTTAACTGGACAGCTAGATGTTTATCAGTGTCTCCATAAGCTTTCTACCTTACGCTGGGCAAGCATCTCTTAACTTTTCCAATGATCTTTAATTTATGATCTGTAATCAGGTGAGGGTTCAAGCTGAGGACTTGAATATTTTCAGTGGTTTTGTCCCCTTTATTTCTTACGTTTAGCAATTACTGGCATTGCTAAATTTCTTTTATTGTAGAAAGTCTTAAAACTAGCAAAAAATAGAAAAAACTGAGATCTCCATGCTGCATGCAGAGGAATTTTTCAAAAGCCCTATAAATATTGATACATATCTCTTATCAACAATTTGTAGTTGAAAAGCCTTCACTAATGCAAATCAAAGCGCTGACTCTGAGCAGACTACAGCTAGAAGCTGTTCAGGAAGAATGAATGGACCTAAATAAGGACCTTTCCGTAGCTGGGAGAGCAAGAACTCTCTCTTTGTTGAAGAGAAAAAATTGTGTGTTTGGACTTGTCAATGAATTTCGCCTAAACACTGCTAATCATGTTTATAGGCTCTTGATTTTTATTTTGTTTTTTTTTGTGGCCTCCAGAATTTAGTATTTTGCTTGCTGTTTTGGATCCAAATAGAAGCAAATAATTTGGAACACAGTTGAACCATACAGAGCAGCTGAATCTACTATGTGACTCCAAAAGCAAAGTAAGCTTTGAGTTAATTTTGTTTTTAAAGGTGGTGCATCTAACAGATAATTGTATTTGGAGGAAGAAAAAGCAAAGTAAAAAGAAAAAAAAAGTATTTTCAAATCAAGCATCACTACATTCACTGTATCACATCAAAGGACAAGGGTAAGCTAATGTGAAGTACAGGTTTCATTTTATTGCATGGAAATATATGTTGATAAAATAACTTTGTAACCTGTCTTAGCTACAGGAAACTGCATTGAGGCTGTGATGACTTTGAGTTCAGATTCTCATATTATACACTGAAAAGTTTGTATTTTTAAATGTAATTTCTTGTTACTGCTATCATGAGAGTTACCTGTTTCCACTTTAGTCACTTCTAGCTTTCTGAAATTCAGTTTAGGGGCTGGAAAGGAATGCCTTTCCAAAACTCCAAGACTCTCTCAGCACATGCCTTACAGTAAATGCTCAATTTATTCTGGACTGTTATTACAGATATCATAGAGGTTTTCTGTGGCTTGTCATCTCTCAGGATCTGAACCAATTTGCCTTTACAGATCTTTGTTGTGTGCTTGGAGAGCAATTGCACACTCCAGACGTGGCTTCTGGGAAATCTATTGCCACTGCGAGAGGTGAGACTGTGAGTGCAGATGGTCACTTTGGCTGTGAGATGCTGCTAAACCCTGTATTTCCTTGTATTGAGTAAAATATTTTTTAGTGCCCTGTGTGCAGAGAAGGCCTGAGAAATTTCAAGTTTCATGAAAATGGATCTGCTATGAAGGCTAAATAAAATTTGAATTAAAGCAAACTAAACTCTGAAGTTGGAGAGAAGGCTGATGCATGCCTTTTCTGGAGTTATGTTTGCATGTTTTCCCCAGGGAAGAGTGTGAGGTAACAAGGCAGAGCTGTAGCATTTTACTAAGTTTTTTTATAGTTAATAACGGATCAGACCATTACTCCCATTTGGCATCCAGATGGCAACACAATATATTATGGATGACACTGAGGAAATTGCCATCTTCCTCTAGAAATTGCTTGTGTCAATTTTATGAAGCGTGTCATCTATTTCTGCAGTATGAAAAATAAAGGGAGAGTGATGGAAAATGACACTGAACCTAGAGCCGTGTGTGAGTGGCTCAGATGCCAACACAGCCCTTGTGCTTATGGACACAGTGGCTGTTGCCTTTTTGAGTGCTGATCTGCCAGTGTGTTACCATGCTGTGCCTCCCAGCACAAGAAATTTGTAGGTATTATCAGATTAATTTAAGTGGCTGAGCTGATGAGGCATAGAAGCATTAAGAGCATGAAGTAAAGCTCATAAATTTCATGCTCTTAGTACACTTAATAGTGCGGAGGCATATGGCTTGTGCTACTTCTGCCCCTCATTGCCTACTCTGGGAATGAGTGTATTGCTGCTTTTGAACTAGCTTTTATTCCAACACACTCACAGGCTTCACTGAATTGCACAGAACTTGAAAGGAGCAGGTGCCGATGTTTATTTTAGGAGAGGCACTGCCAGTAACTTCAGGGGGCTTTGGCTCAGGTCCTCAGTGAGGTGTGTGTTTTGCAGCAGGACTGAAAGTCAGTGTGTACCTCTCAGTGTGGCAGGTCCTTAAATGCAAGACCAGATCAGGACCACAAACATCTATTTCATCATGTCTTTCTTTATGGTGTCAAAAGCAGCTCCAATTTTACTTTAATTGAAATAATATATGTGAGTGAAATATATTGATCATATTTTTGATCACCGTTGGTTGGTTGTCCTTTGCCAGCTGTAAGTGTCTGGAAGGTGTAAATCAAAAACAAGTTCATACTTGCTCAGCAAAACTCTCCCTCTCTTTTTCCCCTAGCAGTAAATTACCAAACATTACTTCCGTTAAATGTGCATGTGCAAGAAGAAAAAACCCAGCTCCTCAGTCCTTCCTGTTTCTCTTTTTTTTCCAGATGATTACTCTAAAAAGCACATACTCGGGTACTCTTTAGTGTGGTACTGTCAGCAAACACTCATCAAACAGACTCAGCTTCCCATAGGAGCTGGCCCTTTAACAATTGTTTGGTATCTTTGGTCTTATTAACTCACTAACTGGAGCAAGAAAGATAAATGCAGCATCAGACCATGGGTTATGCCCGTAATGAAGGGTTAGGCATATATTTTCCATGGCAGCCTGCAGAGTCATCTGGGTCTCTAAGGAGGTTTCATGTTGTCTTCATAATAGATTCTGTCTTGTTCAGTTTTCTGACTGTCCTCAAATTTTTATTTGGAGAAAGGGCTCACATTATATGATCCCTTAAGCCATGTTGTGAATTCCTGCCCCGTGGGATGCCTCAAGCCTCAACGTTTGCGTCCTTTGGTGACGGAGGTTGCTGCCACAAAAGGCTCTCTAGGAGACAGGGACCTTGAGAAAAAAAATCTGGCATCAACAACTATGTTGTGACCTTTTCATTGTTGGAGTGCCTGGCTGTTGCTCTGCTTTATTGGCCTGAATGTTTTCCAAAGGGGGAATATGGAAGATGGTAGCAACAACATGAGAATTGTTCTTAAACATTATAGCCTTGTTTGGGGCGGATGCAAAGAAGGTGAAGAGGAACACGTGAGAGGCAATTGCTGAAAGAATACGACATGTGTAAGCGAAATCTCAGGGAAAATTCTCTGAAGTTTGGGGAAAGAATTGATCCAAAAGGAAGAAAGAAAGAGACATCAAAAAAAAAAAAAAAAAAGCAGCTAGTAAGCTTACCTTAAAAAACAAGTTATTTCAAATTAGCAAGCTTTTTGCTGTGATCAATGTTTTTACAATATAATATGCAGCAAATATAATTTTGAAACACATAACTAAATCTCCAATTTTTAATTTTCTAGGTCTTTTTTTAAGATAAAAATATAGTTTCTACAGAGTACAGCTTGAGAAAGCTGACTGATGGCCTCAGTAAGCAAGTGACATATGTTTTTCAGGTGGTTATTCCCCTGTGTCTTGCTATGCCTACTCTTTATGTCTATAGAAGGCTCAGGAATTCCTTGCAGGCCTTTTTAAAATTAAACTGTTTTTAAGAACCATGGGCTAACAGATGGAGAAGAGATATCATCAGCTAGCCAAAGTAAACATAGTTGCAAAGAGTTTTCGTCAATAACGCTGCAGAATTATGCAATCCAGTCATCTTCCAGTTCAACTTTTGGTGACTTGCTAAAATCTATGGATGTACCTGAGCAGTCTTCCTGTGTTCCTGTTGTGTGCTCCAGATCTTGGTAATTTTTTACAGAGCTTCATCTACAAGAAGAACATGAAGGTTTGGAGCAAATAAAGGAGAAGAGCTGGTCTGTCTCTGCTCTGCTGGCTCACTGCTGGATGCCATGGGGTGTCTGTGCCTCTGGATGAGCCTTTGTGTCCAGGTGAGTGATGATACTCATGACAGGCTTTAGTAGATCAAGCAGCTTCCAAGAGGGTTTCATGGGCAGAGAGCAAGTCCTTGTGCTGAGCCAATATTCATTGACCCAAAAATGCAAGACTTCCTCATGAGGCTGTGAAAGTCCTTCACGAGTCCTGCTAAAATTTGACACATTGTCTCTAATTTTTCAACCCCAAAATTTCCAGAGCTTAATGGGGAGGGCAGATATCACATGGAGCTGAGAAAATTGTGAAGTAAATATTCTCTAAAGTTAACTAGAAAATCCAGAGGCTTGCTCTGGGTTCTGCTTTAGCCTACAGTTGATATGCTCTTGTTGCCTGCTTGGTAATTTGTCGGGAACAGGGAAGAAGAATTCAGACTTGGCAAGCTGGTGCTGCAGACAGATTTTGTCAGATGAAATCCCAGTAGACGTTAGTCCAACATCAACAGCTCCTGAGCTATCACATGGGAATGCACAGGGAGATAAAACCAACATCCTAAAGGGAGGATCCTCTATTTTAAGGTGCAGAGAGGGCAATCTGGCTAATGTAATTTTTTCCTTTCTTTCTGTAGTTGTTCAGAGAAATGATGGAAAATACTGGTTCCAAATACAGATACAATTCTGTCTTTTCTCGAATGCTCAACTACATCGAAAGTTGCTCAACTTCTCTCTCTCTTGCCTTTTCCTACATGTGAAGAGAAGTTAATCCTATCTGCCTTTACCTCAGAGGGATTGTAAGGGCAGAGTTTGGAAAAGAATTTGCTGTCTATGCAAAGAATCCACAAGTGACTGCAGGGAAAAAAAACCCCAGACCTACCGTTGGGAAACTCCAGCACCAGTCTACTGCTTTCTGGAAGTGGAGTGTTCTGTTACATAAACATCCTTGAAGCTTTGCAGAAGGGGTGACATTCACATGTGGGCCCTGACTAATTGGGCTTTGTGTGTGAAGAACGGGGATGGAGAGGATAAGGAAATGAAATCCCTAAGGTGCAAGCTGGGCCTCCTTCTTCCCATGGCCTGGACTGTTGCTTACGTGTTGGAAAGGGGTCTCAGAGCCTCCTGTACCACTGAGCTGATGACTGAGAACTCTGTGGGCCCTGCAACCCAGGCTGCGTGCTAGCTGCCCTCCCATGGGCTGGGACGTGTCCTGCTCTGCCCAGCAGCCTGCAGCAATCAATCAGAGTGCATCTCTCTGCCCAGGAACTGGTAACATCCCTTTTTACTTAAATCATCATTAACTCAGTGCCCCTGGACTCTATTTAGGCATAATATCATGTACACAGCATTAGCTCTTAGCTGCTTCTATGGAGGCAGAAGGTGGCTGCAAACTTGAGGAGCTCCAAATTGCTCTCTGGAGGAGTCTGCACCCTTCCACTGATAATGTGTTGAACCTAGATCCCGCATTTGCTGCTTTGATGCCCAAAGTCAGGCAGCACCAGCACCCGTCCAGCCAAAGCTCACTCAAGCCTCAGGGCCCAGTTCTCCCCAGCTCCTCACCTTGTGGCAAAGTGGAGCTGCAGCACGAGTTGAAAGTCATCTCTTTGCTCTGCACACACTTTCTAAAGCTCTTTCACTAGTCCTGACCAAAGAAAAGAACTTGTTTCCTTCTCTGTCTCTTTAGGGAAGACTCTGTATAGGAGACACATAAATAACTTGGTAGTATCTAATACAAAATTCACATGTATATTTTTCTGTATGTTATGACAAACACAGAATTACAATCTGCAGGTTTCCCATTCTGTGTAGCTCCCAGGGTAAGAGGTCTGATTTAGCAACTGGATGTTAAGGGGGCAGATTCACAAGTTGAAAGAGCCAGTGTGGAAGTGGTTAGGAAAGAGTAAAATCTGAATTCCCAACTCTTTTTCTTTTCACAGCTGTTAAGAGTTCAGTGGGTTGAACTGCAATCCTTCAAGTTCATCTGTTGACTCCAACACAAAACTATTATAAACTGTGCCTCTAAAACACGTGATGAAACATTTCTTGAGAGCTATTTATTCCAACTGCAGCAGAGGAAAGTTTTCAGAACACCCAGCATTTGGTGGAGGAAAGGTCTCTTGAGCTTTGCAAAAGGAGGAATTATTTGCATACCGGCGTAAGTTGCTTTTTGATTATTTTTTTTCCTGCATCACTGAGCAAAATAATGCTTCTAACTTTCCCCCGCTATGGAAACATGATCAAGTGGCACAAAAGTATGTTTAAGTGCCTTGCAGAGAATTTCTATATGTTTTTTTTTTCTTTAATTATATGGATTGGGGCTTTTGTAATTCAGCATTGAACCTGAGATAATTTAATATTATGTGTTTTCTTTCCTTTAATGTTTTCAATATCTGAATAACAGTTCATTCACTCACAATACTAATGCAGAGGTATTATAGACTGAGAGCTTCAATCAGCTGTGGGGTTTGTAACTTACAACTACAAGGAAAAAGGAAGAGTTTGGGGTAACTTTTTTTCAGGTGTTTCTTTTACACCTTTGCTCTGAAATTTGATCTTACGTACCCATTTACATTCTCCTCTAGGCTTTGGCTGTGGTAAAACACTTCCCATGCTGAAGATGGACCATGCAAATGTGACCCAAGCTATGCTTGATGCTGAATCCCCCAGCACAGAGAAGAACAATGGCAACGAATATTTTTACATTCTGATTGTCATGTCTTTCTACGGGATCTTCCTGATAGGAATAATGCTTGGTTACATGAAATCCAAAAGAAAAGAGAAGTCATCCAATCTGCTTCTGCTCTACAAAGATGAGGAGAGAGAATGGGGGGAAGCTGTAAAGCCCCTGCCAACCATAGCAGGGCTGAAATCCATGCAGATTCCCATGATGCTGAACATGCTGCAGGACAGCATGGTGCCGTCCCTGTCCTGCGCCATCTGCTCCATGGAAGGCAGCAGCGTGAGTTCCGAGTCCTCTTCCCCAGACGTGCACTTCACCATCCAGGAGGAAGTGCTGGATACTGAACTGGGGGAGGTGTCAGAAACTCCCCTCAACGAGAGCAGCGAGGGCTCTGTGGAAAACATCCATAAGAACTCCTAGCACTTGCAGGGCTGCTCTGATCAGCTGCCAAGGCGTGAGTGGAGTTCCCACTAAGAACTTGTGGCTCTACTTTTCTGCTCTCCAATGAACTCTGAACAGGTATCTGTGCTCCTGGGCCCAAGATGTTCCTCAGAGCTGGCAGGACAAGGAAGCAGTGGTACCCAACTTCAATGTGTAACTTGCACATCATTGGGTTGCTTACTTTTGATTTTTCCATTATTATTTCTTACTATGAAAGCTAAGAACATGGTGAATATATATGTATTTTCTAATGAGGTAATTATTACTGGGATGTCTCTGCATATTTCAGAATTCTGTAAGTATCTGAGAAATGTTTGGGGAAGTTACCCTCATGCGAGTGCCTGGTTCTTAAAGATGATGGGTAATGCTCATTCACAAAAAGCTGTGATAGACTAGAAATACTGTTACTGTGTTTTCTTTCTGACAAACCACAGCCAACAGCACATTTGCTCAATGAGGCCTTGAAAGCTAGAAATTTGTTGATGCTGTACTTGAAGGGAGTTTGCAGCTTGGCTGGAGAGTGACTTTAGGTACAGAAAGAATGAAAGACAAGGCAGAAATAAAAGAGGCACAGAGTTCCTGTGCAGTTTGTAAAGCCTGGCTCCAGACCCACTTATCCATGTTTTTGCTTAAGTTATACCTGCACTGGCTGGGTCAGGTCCACCAACTTCTGCTGCAATCCAGCCTGTGTCTGAGTTATTAACAGGAAAGGTGGTTTATTTTTTTCTTTTGTGTTTTTAAAGATGTGTACATTTGGTCACTAAAGGCAAAGATCTGTAAGTTAAAGGAGATGTTAAAAGATCTTTGTTACAGGCTGTAAGATGCAGAAAGGCTCAAACAGATGCTGCTCTGTTACTACCCCTTGAAAAATAGGTGGAATTCTGAATGGAATTTAACCTTGCAAGTGTGAATTCCCCGCTGAAATCATCAGCCGAGTCAAGGACTGACACAAGATTTTGTGCCTCTTTGTTGGAGTTAAATTCTCTATTTGAGGTCAGTAAAATTGTACCCATTTACATCATTAAAGAATCTAGACTTTCTGCTCTATTTAAGCCAGTGTAGATAAGCATTGTGTTACATCTTTTTTTAATCAGCTCGCATGTAACACATGCATTTCTATAAAGCTATTAGTAGCTAGTTTTTAAAACCACCACAGACTTCCCCTCCCCCAATTTAATGGTACTGTGACATTTTTCAAATGCTCGTGAAATTTGTTGCTAAATTATTGCACTTTTAAAAGAAGTAAAAATTAATACAAAGAAGAAAATTGATATTTCAATCATACCTTATATTTTATAATAACTTATTACAGTCTTTTGATTAGTTTTGAAGCATGGGGGCTGAAGAGCCTGAATCTAAAGCATTTGCACAGCAAAATATTTGCAAAATGTCTCCACGTATTTCCTGCACTAAAATAGCTCTGTGATTTATCCACTGGCATTAGAGCTTGAGAGACAGCTCGAAAAACATGAATGCTGAAGAATAGAAATGAACTGGAGCCAGAGTGAGCTGTGCTGCTGCCGCTGGGAAGGGCTCAGAGGGTTAATGTGATGCAGGGATTAGGGATCGCTGTCTCTCTCCCCAGCAGCAGAACAAAGGCTCCATTGTGCTCCGAAAGGGCCCGATTGGGGCAGACTGAAGGCAGCGGGAGTTTTTCCATCGACTTCACTGAACTTTCGATCAGACCATATAAAGCTTTTTGGTAGATTTACTCTAAAAGGGGCTGTTTCAAGTTTGAAAGGAGCCAAATTAAGTTTGGCACTTTGCCTGGAATCACTTGAATCCTGAAACTTTCCAAATGAGACTGACATGTGCAAGTTGTCACATTTTCCATTGCTTTCTCCTTCGTCCTTTACTTTTGGTATAAATGTATTTGTATCTGTAAAAAACTGATGTATATAATTCCTAACATCGAGTTGTATATAATTGTCTCATGTATTTAAAGTTTATTGTTTCTACTGGCACTAATTTTATTTAAATAAAGAAACACGTTTCCTGGAAAAGTCTCCATGTTTGTTCACTACGTCAAATAGATTTCCAGTAACGAGACTGGGCACAATTCCTGCAGGATCCTTTCCTTAGCCTCTTTTTGAAATGATTCCTTGAGATTTGCAGTACTGCAGTATTGTGGGCCGACTGCAGGGCTGAGCCAGGTGCTCCAAATTCACCTTTGGTCCATGTTGGCTGTTGGGCAGCACGCTCAGGTGGTGAGTGTGTGCAAGCAGGGCCACAGGGACATCCTTCTGCAAACATCTGGGGTTGCTGGGGAGGCGCTGGGGAGGCTGGCAAAACTGCTATGGAAACTTGTGCTGCTTATTCAGCCTCTGGACATGTTTGCATTTTGAGTTTCAGAGTTAGATTTGCATTGCTACAAAGCGAGTGGGGTAGGATTGAGGTTATGGACAAGTATCTGACACTGATCTCTGATCCCACTGGATTTCCACTGCTTGGCCATGGCACACAGCTGGCTTTGTCACAAGTTTTGACCCTGGGTTTCACTGCTGCTCTGTCACTCCCAGTATTACGTAGAGAGGAGGTTTTCAGAATCTGCCTCCCCGAGGAGGAGAAAAATGTTTAAAGGTGACTTTGAACTTCCCTAAATCTGTTGAGTTACATCTACAGATTCACCAGCACTGGTTAAAACCTGCTTGCACAGGGTAATTAGAGGTTGTTTCAAAAATCAGATTGCTAAAAAGTTGTATTTGCTCGCTTTCCCACAAAACAGGCTCCCCTGTGCTCTGCTCTCTTCACTCACTCCCTATTAAATAATTCTGGGGCCTGGTCACAAACTTCTGTGGTCCTCAAGCTGCCCATCAGCAAGGCTGTGTTTCCCTGCAGCCGTGCACTCTCCCGGGACAGGCGTGGTGTCCTGGAGTGGCGGGTCAGTCCCTAACACTTGCAGCTTCCACTTTTACCCACGCCGCTGGCTCGGGGCTTCAGTGTTTCCATTGCCACAGCAATGAATCAAGAAACTTCTGACAGCACTGGTGATAAGGAAGAAAAACAGAACCAAATGGAAATTACAGTTCTGCTGCATGGATCAAAAAGGTAGCTTATTCCAGCAGTTTCTTGTTTTAAATTGAGCTTCTATAAAGGGAAACACTGCCTGCTTCGGGGCCTATTTACCCTGAAAAGAGCTATTAAACACAAAAATGTGGCCACCTTCTTGCCACCTTGATGGAGCTATCCTTAGGTTGTGCGGTTGGAGAAAGCATGTAGATAGTTTTGGATATATATGCATTTGTCCTAAGGCATTTGTCTTTGTCCAAGTCAGTATTTTGATTACACTGGGGGGAGGAAAAAGAAAAAGAAGCAAAAATCTATTTTAGCTATAAAAGTTAGATGCATATGCAAGTGAATGCAATGATGCCTTGAAGATAGCCCAGTGACCCTAGACTGCCAAGCAGCTATTATTCCAAAATAAAAGAAGTGTTGCTAATCTTCAAAATCTACAGATAGAAGGAAAAAATATTGCTCCCATTAATCTCATTTCAAAATCCTTTTGACTACTAAGGAGCAAAAGGTAATAATTTTGTTTTTTCCAAAATGAATGATATTTCCAGTGTGCTTCAGCAACTGAGTTAAGTTAGATTCAGAGCTAATAGATCTTGGCTTGAAGGCCATGATAATTGACTGTAATTTGACTAAATGGAGGTGATTTTTTTTACAAATGCATTCTTCTTTAAAAGAACACAGCAATTAGGCTCCCATTTCTTGGCAGTGCTGTACCTCATACATTTGCTGCAGTAGTTGGCACATACCCCCCTTGAGAGAAAAGAAGATGGCCACATGTGGCCTGTATACATGGGCTGGCTCCAGGGCCTGCTGTAAATAGAAATGCCAGCTCTCAAGGTTGCCACGCTGGGATCTGTGATAGGATCTGTCCTAAATCCTACCAGTGCATCATGTTCAGACACATCTGTGAGGTTTCTCATTCACTGGCTGACCCGGCTGAATAAATGGAGGGGGAATGCAGAACCCATCTCTTCCCAAGGCACAGGATCTCCCAAGATCTCCCAGCATGGCTGTGTTCCAGCCTGAGGGAGAGGTAACCAGAGAAAGGATGTTAACGAGAGAATCCACTTTCCCAGGACCAGAGCACAGGTCACAGATGGTGGTAAGGCCATGGCACATGAGTTGTGGCTCATGAGGTTCCACAACTCATTGCAAAACTTCCCTCCTTAACTTGGCCCTCTCACAGTGAGTTCCCTGGATCTGTCCCTTTCTCAGACAAGTTCCCACATTCACGCAAATAATCAAATTGATTCTCAAAGAGTTGGAAAGGAAGGGGATGGTTTAATTCTAACATTCACTTATTTTTCTAGGCCCTCAGTGCATGATGCTGGACAAGGATTTGTGTACTGCTTGAGGACAAGGGGCACACAGGTCCCCAGGGAAGACCATGCTTTTATCGCAGTCATTTCAACCAAGAGGTAAAACCATCTGCCTTTAATTTTCATCTAAAAATCTCAGATGGAAAGGAGTCCCTGCCACATCAAAAATTAACATTCTCAGAGATGCTCCGAGTGGGTGCAGCACAGAATAGTTGGATGCAGCAGGTGCAATTGAGACAAAGCTGGACCATGCCCTCCTGTGTTTGTTGACTCACCATGGTCGTGTTATAATCTTTTTAGAACTTGTCCCAGTGGGAAGATGATTTCTTCCTGAGTTTACAGTTGGATCTAAGAAGCATAAAAGTTAGTAAAATTGTTTAGGCTACTGGTTTTCATTCACTGATCATATTTGCCTCTGTGTATTTGGTTGATCTACTTCTGTATTTTTTCCATTTTCACACACCTCTTCAGGTCCTGTTGTGTATTGCCAAAAAAAGCTGCACCTTCTTAGTACATTGACACTTCTGTAGCCAGCTCAACAGGGCAAGAAAATGGAAAATAATAAAAAAATCAATGAGTACCAGTTTTTCAAATTTTAATTTGGTTTGGTTCAGGTAAGGTTCTAGTTTGTGTTACGCCAGGTTAGACTGAGGCTTTTGCCATACAAATAAGTAACTAAAAAAGGATAATAAAGGCAATTGGATGATGCATTACAGACTGCGTTCCCAGCTCTATCCCTCAGTAACCTGTTCAACTGGCCCGGGCTTCTCTTGATTATTGTATGATGCTACTTATATTGCTAACTGTGAAAATATGAGATGTTTCTGATAGATATGAAACGTTTGTGAATTTTAGATTAAAGGTATGGTATACACACAAAACTCTTGCCCACTTAGAAACAGCAATTTTTTTTCCCTCCTTAATACTATCAGATGCAACAGTAGTCACTGGCAACAAATGCCAATTTCTAGCACTTGGAATATTTCAGCTCATCCATCCTCAGGCCCTCAGAAGCCGTAACAGGGTTTTTTGCTTTGTTGAGAGCTGGAAAGCAGGGCAGTGGTTCTGGGATATGGAAGACTAAATTCAGTTCTCCTTTCAGCTCCGGGTTCACTGTGGTACTGTGGAAAATTACCTTTGCTTTGCTAAGACTCCCTTTTATAAACTTTAAAGAAGAGCACACCTCTCCTGCCTAAGGCTGATGTGAAGATAACTACACTGCGAATGTCAGAGTGCTGAGCTCTGATGGAAAGTGAGAAAAGGCAGAAGAGTTGTTTGTTCTCAGAGAAGGAACCAATTAAAGAAATTAAAGAATTTCCTCTGGTGTGAACTCCAGCAGTTTAGATAGAACTATCGTGTGATGCCTCCAGGCCCTGGAGCTTATCTATGAATACTGGACCTGAAGCAGCCTATGTGGGGCTGGTCCGTAGCCTAGCCCTCCTTGGGACAGCTGTGTCTCATCCCAGCAATGAAAACATCAGCTAAATACTGCAGGTGAGAGGATGTGAGACAAGTGGTTTTGAATTCCACCCTAGCCAGTGCACAAAAGCTCGCTCTTTCCTTCTCCTCAGGAGGAAATATAAACTGTGCACCTCTACGGATGTACATCCCCATTCTCTTTCCTCAGATCAGGATAAACTGATTGAACAAGGTTTCCTGTAAGAGAAGAGAGAGGAAGAGAAAAACTGATGCTACTATTATTTTTAAAGAATAGGTGTGGAGTGATACAGCAGCACATAGGCTGCCTGGAACATAACACAGGAGAGCCCCAGTGGTGCCTCTTTCAAGGCCTTAAAAAAGACCCATCCCATCGTTTTCCTTACTAATACCTGGTGCCACAAAACGACCCTTTGCAACTGCCAGTCCGGTCAGCAGCAGCAACCACTGAGTGTCAGCAATTGCTTTCCAGCCTGCAAGCCCTGTGCTGCCACTGCACTGGGAAACAGGGAACCCTCCTGACACCTGTAGAAGCACGGAGCAATACTGGGACTGTTGAAAGCCCAAGCACCACTGGGACATTTCTTCAGATCTGACTTTCCTCACTCATCAC
Organism: Bombycilla garrulus; assembly: GCA_013400315.1. Lineage (NCBI taxonomy): Eukaryota > Metazoa > Chordata > Aves > Passeriformes > Bombycillidae > Bombycilla > Bombycilla garrulus. The sequence goes on from VXBU01013524.1 coordinate 1,659,458, forward strand.
TGCATGAGGGAACCGTGGAAATTCGGGGGATGTGCATTGAATACATATGGGTTAATTTTCATCAGCTGCACAGGATTTTACACCAAAAGATGCTGTTGCCTTTGGTTACAAGGGTGAATGTTATCTCAGAAATGACTCTGAGGCTCAGTGGGTCATGTGATGGTAGCACCTACCCATGTTTACTGAGAAATAACTAGTTGTGCCTTCAATGGAAGAAACAGCAGCAAGGGCCCTGTCATATTCTGTTTCTCAGGGTATATCTGCTCAGTGTTAAATATAATTAACTTCAGTCATATCTAATTAGCTGGACATCTTTGGCCAGGACGTGTGTCTCAGCTGGATGCTCACTGTAAAACTTTTCTCCAATATTCATCAAGAATTCAAGTCCAGATGAAATTAATCATGCAGCTCACTTCTGCAGAGTGGTGCAAATGGCTGCTAAAAGGGCTGACCTTCATCATGCTGCAGTGGGAAAAAAAATGCTGCCTCAGAGGTGGCTGCTCAAGGGTTTTACTGCTTTAGGTGGTCTATAGGTGCTTTACTTACTGTTTTGTAGACATTTACAAGTGCATTATGCACTAATTTTGCAAAAAAGCTCATGAAGAACATTCAATAGATGCTGGGATTTCTTCTGTGAGAAAAAAGGATTTTTGCCACAACTTCTGTTCTGTGACCTTTAGCTTGTCTTGTGAAGTACTGTCACCAGGAACAACGAGAATATTATATTCATGTGGAAAGAAGAGTACACAACATTCATATAGAATAGACAGAGATTTGGGACTAAAAGTGTCCTGTATACAAATATTTGTGAGATACATATGTGCCAGGGAAATATAAGAAACACAGGAGCTGAGAGTAGTAGTACTAGACTCCCTGAGTCCTTGTATTTATTTATTTATGATGTTTAGACAGACAGTGAATTTTCCCTCATTTTTTCTGTTAAGAGCTCTGTCAGTTTGAACTGGGAGAGTCCAATAATTGTACTTATCTCTGTATGTGTGTTCTTGATGTGCCTATCTTTCCTCCCTTTTCCACCATTTTTCTACAGGATGATAGCCCAGGGAAATTATTTTTTCAGGCCTATCCTTGCCTTCTTTTACTTTACTGCATAAAAGACATAGCTAATGGCACTTAAGTCAGGTTGTACCTGATTTTTTTCTGTTCCTTGGCACTCTTTAATGCTGACTGCTACCATCTCTTTTGAGAAGCGCAGTACGTGCTTTCCTACCAGCTATACACATTGACATATGGTTACCATCAATTTTATAGGGGCCTGGAAGCACAAGGGATTATGTTCATTTATCCTGTTATAAAGTGGGGCAGAGAATTTGTAACTTCTACTGTGGGTCACCAGTTCAAATGCAAACCCAGGACAGGACTGACCAACCTCGGTGCAGGGACTTGATGGTTTTTGTGCCACTGGCTCTGTGAGATGGGTTCCTTCAGCACACCGAAGAAAGTCATTTGAAGAAGAGGAGACATTTTATGCTTCATTCTGTAGAATCAGCAGCAAGTCTGTAAACTGGGTGACGTGAGGTAGCTGCTGAATTCACTGGCTGGTGGGGAATGGTGGAGCCCACTCCCCACTGACCTCCAAGGCAGGCCTGGCCAGGCCAGTGATGATCACTGACACTCCCCAGCTGGTGTCTGCTCACCAAAGCACAGACCCAGCTGGCACCATTCACAAAAGGCTTCTGGGCCATGGGAGGTATAGGGGTCACCAGCCCTTTCCTTATGCTGATAGTGATGTTGGAGGGTGAGCCTTCTCACAAATGTTACGCTCAAAGTGGCATCAGGGTGTGGTGAGGGGATCTACAGGTTCCAGGGAGGATTTGGAGAGATAACCCTACATGCCCCCCAACCCCTGCAAGCCAGGAATTTGTCTTTCAGAAACAATGTCCCTCCCTTTCACTTTGTTTTTTTTTCCTTTTTGTTCCCTCTGGGCTCTGGAAACATGCATTTTATTGCTACACGGCAACTTCCCTGAACTCTATCTGGAAGATTAATAGTTCATTGAAGAACAGGCAGGATTTAGATTGTCATCAAGAGACCCATAAAAGTAAGTATGTAAAAAGTGTTATGGAAACAGAGCGTGGCCCCTTGGAGTTTTCAAGGGTGGAAGTTGGGCTGTACACATGCCCTGCATCCCTTTCCCTCACCCCTTGCTGGGAGCACACGTGGAAGGGCAGTGGGAGTTATTATTTGTTCTGGAAACAAATGAGTCCCTCACAATGAAATTTACTGTAAGTGCACCTTTTCACATGAGCTGGGTTTTTTCCAGGCTAACTTCTGCTTTGTTGGAGAGCGCGTGCATCTTGTACGTCACTGGGAACACATTAATGACTATCAGGAACATTTCTTTTGGAATCCTCACAGATCTCCCTAGTGATCCAATTTGAAGCACTGCCTGGAAAATAATTAACTCCTCTCTTTGGTCTGTAAGGGATTACATGAATCTGCTCTGCTGCTTCGGGCCACAGCCAGCTCATTCCTGTAGACATCCTCATGCTCCTCTCCAGGGACCTGCGCTTTTAGGGAGTCCTGCACGTAAGCTATTGTTGCATCTGAAGGCCAAACTGTTCCATTTAAGCATGGGCCTGTAAAAGTGGCTGTGCTACCAAGCCCTAGGGAGAGACTGGGCTGCAAGTTACTGGCTGAGCCATGACACAGGGAAAACAGCACCCTTCTCTAACATCAGCTACAGCCCTCAGCCTTTTTTACCCCTAATCTTTTTCACAGGATTCATCAGTGGTGATATATTCTGTGTGTGGAAATAATAGTTTCATAAGTATGCCAAGCATTGTGAGCTTAGCAGTATGTGGACAGTTACTGCAGCCATTCTCCTCATTACTGAAAATTGGCTGAAGTTGCCTCTCTCGCTGTGTTACCATGGGATCTGCATGTTAAAGCCCAGACAGAACTGAATGGGGAATGCTGGAGCAGTAAAAACACAGCTGGCTTAGATAATGGATTTCTTTGGTGAAGATTTAAAAAAGAAGCTCTGAAGATTTGTTAGGACAGCTCACCCTCACACATATCATCATTTACTCCATTAGCTTTCATCCAGCACCTTCCCCCAGTGCTTCAGTTTCCATGGGCTCCCCTGTCCTCCTCAGCATCATGGGTCACTTTCTGTATATGATAGTAGAAGTAGAAGTAAAATTGAGTATTAAAATAAATCCAGTTTCTTTAGCTTTCCATTTTTCTTCTCAGCCCAGTAAAAGGTGCAGGTTTGCTCTTGGCTCCTCGCACCAATGGAGTTCCCCTATAAATGGGGCCTCAAAAAAGCTCCAGCAGCCCTGGATCCCCTAGGTTTTCAAGCATGTCAGTGGTGTCTCCTCACTCTGAATCTGTTGGGTTTTGGTCCAATTCACACTGGATTTCTCACCTTCAATCACAGATGTCCCTGACGGCAGGTTAACCTGCAGCCTGCTTTTAACCTGCCATTCATAGATGCTGGTTTCGCATTTTTCTCCCCACTGTGCCCTGGATCAGCTGCACAGGAAACAGGCTGACACAGAGCTCTGACCCACATGGGGCGACCTGGGAGCTGGGGTGCCCCAACTCCCCCTTCCACCTGCTGTGGGGGTTGAGTCTGTCGGGTGAAGAAAAATGTTGTGCAGATGGTGCAGACATGAGCTATGGCCACTTAATTGCCTTCACAGAGTGTTTCTGTGCAGCTCTCTGGCTGTTTAGTTCAGGTGCATGGAGCAACCAGAAGTTATTGAAAAAAATCTCTTAATTACACTGATTTTTTTCTCAGAAGAAACTGTCAGGTGATAAAAGCCTTGAAATGAGGAGAATTCCTTCCTCCAAGCAAGGGCAGCAAGCTGTGTGCAGCTTGGTGAGGGGGTGTGAGTATTGCAGAGGGCTTGCAGCCCCCATGGGGCCATCTCTGATAGGTCTCTGTGGGGTGCAGCCCAAGCCAGTGCTTTTGTAGTTTCATAGCAGCCCCACAGGGCATCACTGGAAGAATTCCGCGAGCTTGTGTTCTTTGAGTCCCAGAGAAGCCCTGTGCTTCCCCCTGAGGCCATTTGCCATGTGGGAGCCTGGGAACAGTGGTGGCTCCAGGTGATGGCAAAGGGCAGGGGCATAGGCCTCCCTGTGGGGCTGAGGGTGGATGGCCCTGCCCTGGTCCATCAGCAGCAGGCTAACCAGAGCAATAATAAACCCTGTGATTTCCTCCTTAATCACACCTCTGTTGGGCTGCTGCTCACAACTTTATGCTCTTTCATCCCCCAAGGCCTGTGATTAGACCCCAGTAGCCATGTCAGGATACACTTTATGGTTTAATTACACATCCCAGTCTGAGTAATGTCTCTGGTTGCTCAGCCTGTCAGGCCCCATTAGCTGAGAGCATGCACGTCCCAACACTGAGCAGGCTGGTGAGAATGTGCCAAGCTTACCCAATGAGTGCTTTATCTTTGCTGTATCTTTAATACAAACTCCTCTGACATCTCATCCTTTGCAGAGCTTCCTTCTGAAGGTACAAAATGACTGTGAAGAGATTCAGCAAACTGGGACTGGACCTCCTGGTGGCTGTGTCCATGGAGGGGCCAGAGGGACATGGCCAGTCCTTTGTGGTGGTGGTGCTGACCACAGCTGCAGTCTCAATCACAGGGTAATCAGAAAGCGTTTCCTTCCCACAGGCTAAGATCTGCTCTAGCTTTGCCTTGTTGATATTTGTGAAACCTCTAATTAGCTGCCCTTTCATTTTGCTTTGTATCTGAGGTTGATACCGTGTCATCCGATTTTCTCAGGAGTTTTAATATTTTCAGTGACTTATGAAAAGGGCAATTCTGTCAGACATTTTGTGACCTTTAACTTGGGAGAATGTCATTCTTGAGGATGACTGCGGCCATTTTGTCGGCTGCGTTCCTCACTGTGATAATATTGTGATGACTGTCACTCTAGAAAACCGACTCCAGATTTTTAAGTGTGGACTAAGGAATCCCATAGTCAATTCCTTTGTATCCGAGCTGTATACAAAGAAATCTTGTTTGTTGTCTAATGCCTATAGTGAGAGACCTCAAATGAGCCAACTGGCCAGCAAAATCAGAAAGAAAAAAAATCTGCTGAATAGTAAGTTTGTTGGGAAAAATTGTATTTAGGTCATCTGAAAACTATTTATGAATTCAGGTCAAATTTTCTGAGTAGTTACTCCTGGGATTTCTTTTTTTTTTTTTTTCCTGAGAGTGGATTGATTTTTCTCTTTTACTAAACTCAGGGGTTAATGTATTTGCCCAGAAACTGGGAATCCCTCATACAGTTTCACTCCATGTTTGGGTGGAGCTGGATAATCCATTCCCACTGAATTGCCAGCACTTTTATGAGTATGTTAGGAAGAAAGGGCAGTACACCCACAGTATGTCCCACTGGACCTGTGTCCCTACAGTATAAAATATGTATTTCCTGAGCCAGAGAGAAAGAAACTACAAATATTCCCTAGTATGATGGTAAGTGAACACACAGAGGCAAGAATATATCAAATTTCTGCTATATAGTCTGCTCTGACTATATAACTGGTATAAAAATGTATACTGTGAGATTTGTTTATCCTGTAGCTTGGCAGCCATATTGCCCTGATAAGAAATGTGGATTCTCTCAGGGCATAGGTAGAAATCAGTCTGGATTCATTGCTTCTTGGATTTAATCAGGAAATTAAACAGCCTATCATTTCTTTTGCTGTTTAAGAAGCAAATGCTTTGTTGAAACTATGTTTCAAGTAATAGCCATGTTGATTTAGTTTCTGGTGAGGAAACATTAACTTACTTAAATTTGTAAATCATCTTTTTGACTAAAAGCAGTTATTCACATGAATCTGTCAAAGTGGGGCCTCGTTTGCCAGTGCTAAAGGAGGGGATACAAAATGAGCAACCCAATTTACCAGAGCTTGCAGGCTGGGAGAGGAGATGAGGTAAACAGAAAGCTGAGACAAAGTAATCTGGGATGTGGTTTGGGTGTCATGAGTCAGGTAAGCAACGGATAATAGGTAAATTTTCAGTAACTGTGTTAATATTTAAAAACAACCTGAAAGCGATAATTGGATCTCGATAATTGCTTCAGTGTGCTTTTTAAAGGTGCTGCTAGCTACAACAGACTTTTATAGTGCAAACATAAAGGAAATACTCAGGTCATGAGATAGAAAGGGCTGTCTGACCTCTTTTCATCTCAGTCTATCCTAAGCGTAGAAGAAAAAGTGGAGCTAGGCTGACATTTATCTTTCTGAGAGGAAACCAGGCTGTCTTTAAATTGTTCTTTGGGTTTTTCCACGTGATTTTATAAATGACATGTTATTTTACTGTACTCTTAACTGGAAACAGATCTTAGATTAGATGAGAATATGTCTTGTCTTTTTCTTAGTGGCTGCTAGTACAGGGGAAGGTGCAGTGGGCAGAATGTCAGGTGTCGCTATAGGACACGAAAGAACATAGATACACACTGAAGCTCAGGTGATTAGAAGAGAAGAGGGTTTATTTTTTCTGACTCCAGTATTTATAGTTTTCCAAAAGTGACAGTGGATTGGACAGTGGCAGTGCCACCTCTCCAAAGACACTGGACAGACAAACAGTCCATCAATTTTTCTCTTCCTCTATGAAGGAATGCAAAAACACTGAGGTGTTTACAGGAAGTGTGTGAGAAAGTTCTTCACAAATATGTAAATATCAGAAGGCTTAGAAAGTCTTACAAAAATCAGGGAGACAGTCAGGGGTAAAGTCCTACAAAACACAAACCTGTAAGCACAGGCTTTTGGATCAGTTCAGGATGACTCAGAACATTCTCTGCTCATTTCCTTATACATCTCTTTTCATTGGGAAAAATAAAATTCCTTTCAGAGTCAGCAAGGATGAAAATACTGGGCATAACTTATAAGAAAGCTTGAATTTCAGCTGCATCTCTATAGTTTTTTCCCAGTTAGCTAATGGGGCAGCTAATAGTGGTGTAGTAACATCTCACAGTGTTGGCATGTTTCTCCCCCATCCAATCTGATCCATGCAGCAAACAGCTGAAAAGTCACCACATGGCAGGCATTGCAGAGACTGAATAGAACATTCACAAACATATTTGAAGAGAATTGTTGCATTCCTGTGGGGTCTGGCTGCACAATATCATACTAGGGAGAGGAGAATGGCACAGTCTGGTGATAAAGCAAACAGAATGGTGGGTCATGTAACAGCTCTGTACACAAAGAGTTCATGGAGATACTGAGATGGGCCAGAGCTCATCAGTTTGGATATTTTGCATATGACTCTCTTTGAGGAAAGTACCACGCAATTTTAGCCTTAGTGGAAGTAGCAGGTGCCTAATCATTCCCTGCATGCCTGAATTTTGTGTAGTAATTGGTATTTGGTGTTTGCAGCCTCAGATTTGGTGCAGGTTAATGCCCAGCCATTGAGCTCTAATTCCTGTGTATACTAGGATGTGCTGATAGTCGAAGGGAAATGTGTAACACTCTGGTTTTGCATCTGTAAATGAATACACAACTTTCCTTGGTTGCTGGTGGACAGAGAGTGCAGGAGCCAGTGTAATCAGCAGTTCCAGGATTTATCTCTAAACAAATATCGACAAGAGATAAGCAGCAGTGCAGCAGCTTGCACTGGATATAATTCTCACCAATTCAGTGAGTAAGCCCACAGGATTTGCCTTATGGACTGCCAGACCATAGACAATCTCCAATCCCATGGCACTGCAGAGGTATCAAAGTTCACTAAATATGTTTACCTGCTAGCACTCTGAGGCCAATATTCCTATCTTAATAAAAGTACAGACCCTGTTGGACAAGCCATTTACAGCTGCATCACAAAGACTGCGCAAGATTTATATATTCTTTTTTAATTCAAGGGGAGCCTAGAATAACAAGATAGTCAAACAGGGATCTATTGTGGTACCTTAGCATGTAATAACTGATCTCTATGGGACAAGAGCTCTTCCAATTTGCTGTCCTGCTCAGTTTTAGGGAGGTTGGTCTGTGGATGCCTGTGACATATCAGGAAAATGTGCCCTCTGTCTTCTGAGTTGCTCAGAAGGGGTGAAAGGTAGCTTTTTAAAGGTGGGTCAAATCTAGGAGATCAGGAATTTCAATTCTGCTGGTTTGCCTGGGGTGGCTGGGAAGTTTCTGGTGCTTTCCATGGCAGTGAGTTCCTTTTGCTGCAAAGACAGTGTTTGAAAGCTGAGATGAGTCACCACATTCAAATGCTGCTTTCAGTCCTTAGTCCCATGTACTCGCTGAGTGACCCAGGACTAGTGTGTGGGTGGGTTCTGTGGTGTATATCCCCAGCTGTGCCCAGTTCACAGAGGATTTGTGCTCAGGGGATGCATTGGGCTGAGAGCCTGGTGTTCCTGCAGCAAGAGCTCATGCTTTTGAGCTATGTGGATCACTGCTTCAGTCCTTGGTTTGGCTAAAACTTCCCATGGTGGTGCACTCACATCTCTGAGGTTTGTTCCAGCTGAGTGGTGAAGTGCAGTAAAAGAGGGAGCAGGAGGCAGACTCACAGATAGCACAACACAGGCACAATTACCCTGAAGCCACAACTGTACAAGGCTAGGTCCGGCTTTCAGAAACTGAAGATGATTTAGGATTATGTGGAGGACTTTTTGTGTTTGGCTGTTTGCTTCTTCTTTTTTATGTTTTTTCCTGCAAAGCCAGAAAGGTGCGCAAACTCATTGATAAGGGCTCCTTTCACTGACAGTCCCTGCTATCATCACTAAACCTGGGCAGAAGGTTTGTGGATAAATATTTCTAAACTCTTTAAAAGGCAATTAAATGTTCTAAGCAGAGGAGTCAGTGAAAGGTGCTCCAGCTGGATTTCAGATATATCCTTTATAAACACATTTGTACACACGTGTTCACTCCTCTATGTATGTGTGGTCCTGAGGTGCAAGAACAAAATCTCTGAAAGCAGGGAAGATTACATCAAAGAGCAGGCAGGGTGATCTGAGAAGCAGCTTGGTAATTTCAGTGTTGCTTTGCTCTGATGTTTCACGTGGAACATCACCATCTGTGAGAACACTGGCTCCCAGAGCACAAGTTTCTTGAGTCTTCTTACATACTGGCTTTGGGAAGTGTTAGAGGCAAAATTCTGGAGCACAGTGAGCAGAGAACCCCAAGACATGGCAAACTGAAGGTGGAAAGAAATGCGTGTTTTTAAGTATCTGTTTTTTGGAAGCTTTGGAGTGTAGTAATGGGTCCTTCCTGTTGCCTTTCTTCCCAAGCTTTTGTCTGATTTTCTGGCTCATGGCAGCAGCTGGAATTTGAGGGAAAAATTGCAAAGAAAAGTTTTCAACAGTAGGTTGGGCTTGGGCACTGCTTTTATAAAAGAGATAGGAAAAGCCTGGGAAAAAACCTGCCGAAGCATAGTAGTTACCTGGGGATCTGCATGTGAAAAGTGATGTGAAGGCAAGCTCACATCTGAGAATCTAATAAATTACTGACAGAGGAGGCTCAAAAAAAAGCAAAAAATTGCCAAAAATTCTCAAAGCCATTTTTTAAAATGAGAAGCTATGAAAATGTCAAATTTTGCTCGAAGTTCATATTATCTTGCTTTTCATCTGCTGTTCATGTTGCCATGGCACCAGAGCAGTCTGTGGAGGTAAAAGGAATGCTTTGTATTGCCCTCATCTCTGAGAGAGAGCATGGTGCCACCCCCTTGAGTCCCTGCAGGCAGGGCAGCTGCTGTCTCATACAGGTGTAAGCTGGCTTGAAGGTGTGCCAGACATGATTCTGTAAATTATCTGTTTCTGTTGCCACCTCCCTGCTCCCTGTACCTTTCTGTATACGATTCTGCAATGGCAGCACAGACCTGGTTGGCATTTTTTTCTCTCTGAAGTGGGATCTGCCATCAGGACTTTGCAGTCTGGGAACTACTCACCCTATGCAGGTCTTGGTGCTCCACCTGACTTATGTGCATAGTTTTCTCTCATTTTCAGCTTCTGCCTCATTTTTGGGTGCAATCCCACTTTCCTAGAAGTACATTCCCTGTTTTTATTCTTGTAATCATGGCTTTATTAGGGTTTGAAATTATCAAACTGACCTCTGTGGTCTCTGCTGGATAAGGTGCTGACCAATATATGTCAGGATGCTGAGAGACTATTCTGTGAAAGCATTATCCTGTACTCCCTTGACTTTATTCCTTTCTGTATGCATCCATTTTAGGGTATTCTTGGAGATACTGTGCTAGATAGTTTTTCTAATCTATCAGGTAACAGCCATTATTATTTTTCTAAGTTTTACACACATACCTTACCTAGGGGAAAAATAACTACTTACACAGAAAAATCTTATTAAGCTATTTAAAAAATTGTAACAAGATACTGCATTACTGATGTTGTAAGCTGCTCAAATTTCTTGGATAGTGTGATAATCATGCAGACTTTAAAGGGATTATTCTCTGCTAATGTAATTTGCATCCTTTTACTGTGCAAAAGTAAAAAGAGACATTTATTCTTCCTGTTGTACAGCTAAAGTGAGCAGAACTTGGTAGCTGAAAGCCTTGGGCTGATATGCGTGGAAACACAAAATGACAACATTTTGAGTCACTCTCAGAGAGGCTGCAGGTTCAGCAGATGTGAGGCAGTAAAATTTTATCTCTGTGAGAAGACAGTAGTTTGTGCAAATAGTGCTCAGATCAGCTAGATGCTTGCAAGCTGTTGCTGGCTTTGGAAATGAATAATTATGTGAGTAAACCATGACTTCCAAACAGTTTGGCCTTTCACAGGTGTACAGAAGGCAGGTACAACCAAACACAGGTCATGGGGAGAAAATAATCTGGTCACACTTGTAGTGAAAGCAATTTGTGACACAGCTGGAATTTAGCCCACTGGTCTGTGCATGAGGGGTTTTAGACAGAGACCCTTAAAGATGGGAAGAGTATTGTTCAAATTAAGAACTGTTTCTTAGCTTGGCTATACTATGAAGATTACCTAAACCGTTAAGTGCCTTTCTAGGCACTTTCTTCCAAAAAAGTGATGTGGTTTCCTGCGATGTGCCACTTTTGGAAAGGGGTCAGTTCTGAAAGATGCAAGGTGTAAAGAGTAGTTGAAACTTATTGCCCTCAGTGTGACTGAAATAATTTCTTAAAGTGAAGAAGGATTGTTTGGGTTTGTGTGTCACCTGCGCAGGTAAAAAAAGGTCTTGGGTATCTGTCTTTGCTGTAAAGTAATATCACTCCAGTCAAAACCTTCAGGTCTACTTAAGAGCAGAATTTAAAGAATTTTTTAGGCTCTGAAGGCTCTGAAGTTGCTGTTCAGGTTATTTTTAGAAAGTTTAGGCTTTCTTATACTACCATAGCAATGAATGCTGCTAAGGTCTGCCCTTGGACATGACTTTCACATGTCTGGGTCTGTTTGCAAGTGCTTGGTGGGCTTTGGCACCACTGCAAACCATGGCACGCTGAGGCAGGCTCTATGTGAGCCTCTAAGAAGGCTCAGGTGAGCAGTGGTCTGAATTTAGGTCCATGACCTCTGCAGACTCTGGATAACTGTAACAAGTGTTCATTGTTCTGTGGGTATAAATGGTGCCAAACAAGTAGAATGCACTGACTGTGCCTTGTGTAAGTACAAGGCAGAATTGGGCAAGGGCTCCTCAAAGTGGTGTATTTACTAATAGTAACCTAAGGTTTACGCCATAGGTCCCTGCTCTACCGATTCAATACTTCTAAACTTGCCCCAAAGCCAGTGTGTGTGAAATTGCTGTGCTCATGTGCAGCAGGCCTGAAGAATTCTATTTGCTGAGGCTGATGAGAGTGGCTCCAATGGTTACATGCTCTGAAAAAAATCGAGTCTGCCTGTTCTTTGGGGTGGGCTCGCTGCGCACGAGGAGCAGAGCAGGCACTTCAGACATCCAGTGCTCCCTGGAGCGCATCAGGCTCGCTGCACACACAGTGAAAGGACCTTGCTGGCTTGTCAGGGATATTGCTGTGGATGTCCCATCTGCTCTAAGATGTCTCTAGTGTTCTCTATAAATAAGTGGCATTGGGAGACCAGATCTGTTAAATGTAAGGACAATTCTGGGAGAGTGACTCTCTTCTTGTTGCCTGGTGCGTTTTTTTCTCCAGTGCCAGGGAACACTAACATGCATTTTCTTCAGTCCTGTCAGACCTTATAAATGGATTTCGAATCTTAAAACTCCAGTTTAATCCCAAAGCACTCTAAATTTGAATTCCAGTCTGTTAAACCTAACATTTATGTGGCTTCTACCATTTCTTCTTGTACTCTGACTGTGCAAAATCCTTTCTGTTCATTTTATTCTTAATAATGACCCACATGGTCTAACCATGCAGTCCCAGAGTAGACTATGTATATACAGACTCTATATCCTTCAACCTGTGTAGTACAATTTGTGCGTCTTGAGACAAAGCTGCACCTGCTGTATTTTATGGCAAGAATTTCAAGATTCTTGTGGCTCATAACTATCTGACTTTCTTAACTGAGCAGAAAGTCTGAGCAAAAATAACTCAAAAACCCCAGTAACTTTATCTTTTAGAGTGGATAAGACCAAAATGTTAAATGTGTGCAGAGGCAATACTATCTTATTTCATTGGTATGGATGCTGCTGTTAGGATTGTTAATTCGTGCTGCCTTTTATCATTGAGATGTCTCTGAAAATGTGTTTTCCTTTCCTTATTCTATTGTATTATGACTCAGAGACTTGTTTAAATATCTAAAGAATACATATAGATCACCTAATTAAATCAAGATTGGATTGAAGATATTTAATTGCCTGTAAAGAATCATCTGTAAAGAATTCAACAGGAAATGAGCACACTAGCAGATTTGAAGGTCTGAGTGCTAATGAAAAGAGCTGGGTGATGTGTAATTTTATTTTTTTTTAATTTTTAAATTTTTTTTTTAATCTACAGGTAGGAATGGAAAGGTATTTTAATTTTCCTTCACTAGCTCAGTTCCTAGCCTGACCACTGATTTCCCAAGGAAGGGATAGGTATGTGCCCTGTACATCTTACAGGAATGCACATCACTGAAACAGTGACCTGATCACCTGTTCAGTGCCAGCTGATCCCTGCAGAGCTGTAAGGTGGCAGCTCTTCATTTGGTAATGCTCAGAGTCGAATTTGAGCCTCCAGGCCTGGGAGAAGAACCAAGCCTGGTTGGGTTTTGCAGTCTGTGCTCCCCATTGTTGTCTTTTACAGCTCTGCTGATGGAGGAGAGTGGTTTGGCTTGCAGGTGGGATGTTGGCTACTGCTGAGTTGCTGTAGCTTTAGCTCCAGGGTTTGTGAAAACTCCTATGAAGCAATTTATTTGGGGCCCTAGGATTTAGAAATCCACTGGGAAAGACGTGGGAGTGTATGAATTAAGGTAGGAATGGTGCTCCTTCAGCAGAAGCAATGTAGATAGAAACTGCATCAGGCTAAGGATTTTTAGCACATGCACATGCTTGATAGGATGTGATATTCAGTGATATTCACGTTCAAAAGATCTTATTTCTTCTCATGAACTCTCTGGTTTCCTTTCCCTTGCAGCTCTTGGTGTTCACTGTCTGAACTGATGATGTGGGTAAGATCAAATTCAACCTGACAAAATAAGACAGAGGATGTGAAATCCTCCTTTCTTCCAGTCTCCCCTTTGAGCAAATAAATGTCATTTCACCCAAGTGAAAAGTTATTCTCGACAAGGGTTCAGACCTTTAGATTTCGTGAAATTATGTGATTTTCTACATATGGAAATAGTTTTGGGGTTTGTTTGTGTGGGGATTTACATTTTGCTTTACTGCTTGTGATCCTAAGTAAGATGGGGTTATTCAGTGCTGGCAACTCATTCCTTCATGCCCTTCCTGTCACCTTCCTCTGAAACACTAGGCATCACAGGACATGGGGTCAGGCAGAGGGGGAGTACTTGAAAGGGGTTTTGCTTTGTGGAGGGATCCTATGATGTCAGGAGAACAAGCATGTACATTAAGGGATTAATCCCATTTGTCTTTTTGGCTCCTAGATAATTAAGTATGCTGTTAGCTAGGCTGTCCTTATTGTTTTTGTCATTGTCTAGTACAAAGACAGAGCTAAGGGCCGTGCATGTCCAGCAGAAGTGTGACAGCTACAAGAGTAACTTACTAAGGCATCTGTTTGTGTAAGTGTTCAAAACATCAGCTGAATGGCAGCAACAACACCATGCTGGAGTGTGAAACTGGAGGATATTTTGGGAAAACAGGAGCTTTAACAGGAACATTTCATTAATTAAGACTCTGCAATAAGCATAATTGTTGCTCTGTTTGAGCTGGTTCTTTTTAACCAAAACTTACGACTAAGCTAAAGAAACAATCTTGAGATGTGATTATAAGCAGAAGGAACTTGAATGTGAAGTAGGGGGAAGTGGAAAAAATGAGGCAAAGGAAAAGAAGGGTGCCTGTGGGAACAGCTTAATTTATTATTTTTTTCCTTTTTCTCAAATAACCTTCATTATATAACCTCAAGAAACTTTGCTTTCATATAAAAGATCTACATACATAAGCCTAAACCTGAAAACATGTGTTTTTTTGCTTTGCTAGCAACCTTTTACAAAACAAAAAAGGGCCCTAAGGACAAAGCACTTTGTTGTTTGCTTATCTTTGGAAGGTATTCATCCAGTCTTGACGGTTCTGCACTCTCCCTAGCCTCAAGTAATGTGATCCTAGGAGGTATTGCTTACAGCTAAATGTAATGTTTAGTCTTCAGACTTTTATAGCTCACAGAACTAGCAAAAAGTTTTGCCAGTCAGCTTGGAAATTTCCTGTGGAGAGTTATAAATGGTGTCAGCATTAATGTTGGTGTGGGTGAAGGTAAGGGTCTCCAACTCTTTCCAAATTTGGCATTTACACTGGTAAGGTAAATGTGTTCTAATTACATAATACATCACCGTGGCAGCCAACCCTTTCTGTGGATCCTTTTCTGTGGGGCAGTCTCCACTCTTTTTCTGTGTATGTGCTGGTGTGACTTGGTCTAACTCACTTGGGCTGTTTCTCAGAGAGGTATTGCAATGTCAGAAAAAGTTTTTTTGAACAAATCCATAAAAATGAGTAACAATAAATTGACAAAGCTGAGCAGTGCAGCCTGGGTGTTTTGAAGGTAGACAAAAAGAAATTACTGAGCTGCTAACTGTGGTGCATAATATATGAGTTAAATTAGCTTTGGTGCCAAAGGAATAACAGATGGCAAATTGATGCTGATTCTTATGGGAATCTGGCAAGATTAAGTTGAGTAAGGATGACTTTCTTCAGCAGAAAACTATTAAGCAATTATAATAAACAATAGAATTAGTAGTCATATAGATGTGCTGAAGAGGAGAGATTCACACAAAGAAGCCATGCCTCACAGCTATGATGTTTTTGTAAGGTCTCAATAATTAAGGAACTAATTCTCCATCTGGCTTGTGTTGGAGTACTAGAACTTCTTAAAAACCCTAACCAAACAAAAACATCAACCCAAAACATGCAAAAAACCCCAAAACACACCCTCAAAATTCCTCAAAGAGATTGAGTTAGGATTAAAGCACTAGTTTTCCACAGTGGTTGGCAATAATATAAAAGGCAAAAAAATAAAATTAGGGGAAAATACTAGGAAAATAGAAGAGAAAGCATCTTCACAGTTTGTTTTTAATCTGTGCAGTTTTGGACTTCTCATAGTGTTCAGAAGTTTCTGTGAAGATGTAGGAAATGGTGATGTTCCTTAAACTTGGAAGATATGATGTGAGGTAGAGGCTGGGAAAGGCAGACCATGGTAGTTTATAAACTCAGAGATATGGAAAAGGTGACCAGTGAAGGCATACTCAATATTTCTCATGACATGGGGTCTATAAGTACATAATGAAAGAACCAGCTGACAAGTTTAAGACAAACAAAACCCCCTTACTTTTTTTTTTTCCATAGAAACTTAATTAAATGATGGCATGCCTCACCACAGGATGTTTTGAAGGCCAAATGTTTCAAACCATTATTACACAAATCAGTGGAATTAAAAATTCCACAAAAGACTCCTGAACAGTAGATACAGTCTCTGGCTGAGGAAGTTCAGAGCTGGGAGGATACACTTGGGAAATATTGTCGTATACTTGTGCTACTTTCTCTAGGCATCCCAGCTGCCATGGGGGAAAAGCAGCAGATTAGAGGGATCTTTGACCTGACCCTGTACGCGCAGTGTTGTTGGGGAATCTCCCTGGTATATTCCAAGGAAGCATCTGTCCTCCTCCAGCTTTCTGCCCTGTGAAAGTCTGGCTCCTGTAGATGTATACCAAGCCAAGCCAATAAAAGCCATTTTCAGTGTCCTCTGCCAGGCCTCCTCACACATCAGGACAAAACAAGGCAGCTCATCTCACCTCTTGGTTTTGTAATACAATGAATAAACTAAGCTTGGTGGGATTTCTGTTAGTCCAGTGGCTCCACAGCCCACCTGTTTCCTTCCCAGCGTGCTCCTGCAGCGTTTTATGCTGCCAAATGAATTTTCCAATTTTGTATCTCCAAACAGCAGATTGTCTGAGATATATATCCTGTGTGTGAGGCCCAGCACAACAAACTTGCCAAAAGTTTACCATAAGATTAAACTAATAACTGAAGGGTATGTGAGATATTTAAATTGTTGATGCTGCTGCTCTTTTATCCTCTGTCATTTAAAAGGCAGATTTTTGTGGGTTGTTGAGGGTGGGTGGATTTGTTTTGTTTTTTGGTTGGGGGGGGTCTGTTTGGTGGTTGTTATTGGGTTGATATTTTTTAAACAGGATTTTAACTCCCATATTTCTGAAACAGTTGAAAGAAGTTTTCTCGGACTTTTCAGGAAAAAAAATCAACCTCAATATCTAAAAATGGAAAATTCAGAAAAAAATTTGTTTGAACAGACTTAAGCATGAGTGAACACAGGGATTTTGGAATCTCCATATGATAATGGTGGTTTTATATATTTGATAGCAGCAGGCAACACAGAGGGGACTTCTGAGAGTCCATTACTTCTCCTGTTTTCATACATATTAGTGATGATTAACTATGCAGATTCATTGAAGCAGGTGAATATTAGGCTGCTTTTTATCCTGACTTTTGAAGAAATGCGGTTCTATTTCCTGTGTGCTATTCTTAAAAAGACCTAAAAATATTCCAGTATTCCAGCTTCAAACTAAAAGAACCCAAGCTGCAAAATTGGATACCATATGGAAAATGTTCAAGTTGGTAGCTGAACATTCATCTGTGGTCTGGTTAGACACTTAGTGAACAGCTGTGGAAGTAAGAAAACAGATGAGTAATTGATAACTGCTATCTTTGGAAACAGAATTCAGTACATGGTTTTAATTTGCTGTACATTTTAAAGGCTCAGCATGATGTTGATGAGGACACAGCAAAGCAATGAGCAGGTTTAATGAGTGTGCTGCTTGTGCCACCTTTCCAGGCTGGTGGCAGCTCTCCCAGGAGCCCTTTGATACATTCATTGGAATTTGGTTGAGGAAATCTGTAGCACTGCTTTTACGAAGTCTCCCTGGGTGAATACACCATATTCCTGTTGGTTAATATTCTTTGGAAAAGGACTATCCCTTTGTCTGTGTGGACTAGCTCCATTTGTGACTGTGCCTTTGGATTGCAGCTTTCAGACACAGCTGAAACCCCTTCCTGCAAAGGGAGCCTGGCTGCACCACCAGCACAGAAATTAACTGACTTAGCAGTGAAAGGTTCTGCTTGTTGGGTTCTAACAAATGACAACTATCTCTGTTTTCTTTTGGAAACAAAACAAACTCTAAAAGTTTCTACTTTGTATGGTTTTTGGTTATACAGAATCTCTAAGAGAGACTTCCTCTCCTGTTATTTTACAGGGTTTTATAAAGAATGATGCTTATTTAAAAGACTATCTAAATTTCAGGTTGTTTTCCTTAGCAAGGTGAAACTTGGCATGAAACTTCTCCTGTACGCTGAGACATGGTTTGCATACAAAGTGTGCTTTGAGGAGAAAATGGACAGCTTCTCCTTCCTTCTGTCCATCTCCCCACTGCATGCTGAAGGTAAAGAGAAAAGATATTTTTGTCCTTTGTTTGTCAGGCAGTTCCATTTTATATTTGTCTCAAATTCAAGAGCTGCACCTCCTGGTGTATTGTTGCTGCTGTTTCATGGGATTTCCCCCCTGCCTTTGGCTGAGTGAAAGGCATAGCATGTGCCTTCTGCAGAGGATGTGAGTGGTGACTGATGTGTAATCCCACTTTCCCAGCAGTGAGCACAGTGATGGACGAGAGCTGGCTGTAATCAGCTTTGGACAGAAGACAAACCCGTGCTGAAGAGCTGGCAGAAGGCCTCTGTTATGTTGGTGTCCTGGATTAGGTCAAAAGCAATCTAACAAAAGGATTCACTTGAGAAGCTCTAGTGCATTTTGACTTGCTGTATTTGTGGTGTGCAAAAGTGATGCTTTACATAAACTCATTTGAAGAGGGACTGCCTGTCACTCAGGTATTTGCTGTACCTGCTTGGACTTGGATGAGATGAGGGATTGCTGAGAAGCTTGGGAGAAGAAAGGAGTTGGCTGCAAGCACCTGAGATTTTGCTCGAACTTCTGAGTATTGAGCTCCTGTATGAGAGAGCTCACAAGGAGGGAATGAAGTCTCTGAGTTCCATAATAAACCTGACTTTTCTCAGCTAAGTTTCGTGGTGATCAAATGGCTGTCTTGGGGTTGGGAAGAGTAGCATGGATTGGTACTCCTCTGTGTGGGATTTGGTGAGGCTGGGCTGTGATGTGGCTTGAGGCAGTTGCTTGTGGACAGCTAGAAAGCCTGCTGCCAAGTTATTTGAGGAAAGTGCAAGCTCTCTGCTGTGTTTTTCCGAAATTAAAACTGTGTTCCCTTTTCCCTACTTAATATTTTCTTGTTTGTTTCTTCTCCAAAGATGCTTATAAATTAGAAATACTGAGCTCTTTCAGGAAACAAGAGCTTTTGTGGGCTGTGCTCTTGTGAGTTCTAAGATTTTTGAGGGGTTATGTTTCTTTGTTTTGTTCGGTTTGGGTTTTCTTTTCTGATTTTNTCATGCACTGCTTTGTTTATTTACACCAAAATGTTCAGGAGATAGTTTGTTTAGAGATGGTGATAACTGCTGCTACAGAGATGGTGCTAACACCTTTTGGCACTGTGCTCTCTGAGGTGCAATTTGTGCTTTAAAGATGGAGACCTCTGATAAAATGCACCGCTTTAGATATTGCTGAGAACCTCTCAGAAAGTCTTTTTTTACATGCATGAAGACATCCATTCCCTTACCTCCCTCATGAAAAAAATAAAATCTGTGAGTCCTGGTGAAGTCAAGAGTGCAGCCACCACAGAGACATGTTAAGAGACAATTCCACAAGTCTACAGATTCTGGCTGTCTGCCCTAGCCATAAGTAGCTGGTACAAACTTATCTATGATTTTTTTTAAATAATCAGACTCCTGGATTGTGTGAAAGAGCAGTAAGTACCTACTTAAATGCAATGCCACTGAAGTCTATTAATCTCTTAGTAGATGAGACGTATTTATTTGTTTGAATGTGCATTGAGTCAGAGAGAGGCCTTGTACTGAAGCTTGTATTTTGGTTTGCTTAGTCACCCTTACTAATCTGATAAATAACAAAACTGCATTACGGAAAGGGAAAAGAAGGAATTTCTTTCTTGACATCTCCCAGCTCCCCCTGGAAGAGTATTTGGCCAAACCCAGGACTGTGGACCTAGCCATACCTCTGTGCACGATCCAGAAAGCTGAAAGCATGGCTTAAGAACTCCCAGAACCACTCTCCCTTGCCTGATGTCCTTGGATGACTGGAAGGAAGGAAGGAATGTTTCTGGAAGTAAAAACCCCACCAAAACAACACCAATAAAATGTTTTTTAAAAACCAAAACAACAACACCCCCCTGTCATTTATTAGATGGTCCTTTCCTCAAAATGCTCTCCAATTCCTTTTCTAATTCTTCCATTGTCTTTTAGTGATAGAGAGCACTAAAAAAAATATTAAACATGTCGTGTAACATGTGAACAATGGCTTTTGACTAGAACACCTCTTTATGTCAAAATAACTCCTATCACTAGTTTGGGTATTTTTAGCTACTTTCTGACAATTTATCTGCTATTTTAGTTGTTACCTACAGCAAAATTTGGATAATAGATGTGAATACTAATGGCAAAACCAGATGATCACCACACAGGAACAGCTAAGGCTGTTTTTCCCCATGTGCATTACTCTCTTTTTATTGACAATAAATTCTATTTTCATTTAATGAGCTAATTATCAAATACTGGGAAGCTTCTGATCCTTCATAGTTCGGCTTAAGTATTAACTGTACAGAATGGGGATTTCATTTTGGTTTCCCCACCCCTGTGTTTTTTATGATTGGCAAACTCTCTTGCTCTGCTTCTGTCTGGTTTTGACCTTTTCAGAATAAGAGAATTTTGAGTAGGTCCCAGATTAGGTTTTTGGAGTACCCCTCTTCAAAAGTATTTCAATCTGAAAATTAAACCCTTGTTTCTGTCGTTTGAACTCAGTAATTCTTTAAAGACACTGCTTTATCCTAGAGCAAAGTCAGAGTCCACAGAGGAGTAGTGGCTGTCAAGGCCATTCAGAAACCTGTGTCAGTATCTCTGGGGGGAAATCCTAGTATGTTGAGTAACTTTATTACCACACTGATCAATACTCAAAGCATTCTGATAGCTTTCCTAGGCATCACTGTGCCTGAAAGGCTCATTGACTCTTCCTCATTAAATCATATTTATCCAAATATCTATTGATTCTGACATATAGTAAATGTTTTACTGGCTTAGATAAGCAGCAGTTAAATTCTTTGGTCTTGCTTGCAAGACCACCCTTGATCCATTTTCAGATCTGGAAGGTGTTTGCCCACTACATCTCTCTGCAAGACAGAAAAGTTGACATAACAAGCTGTGCACTGTAATAGCCTGGCAAAATTTTATACTAGGGTCCCTTGGAACTCCTGGGTGAGCACTCTCTCGTCTTAGCATTTCATACAGCTCATGTTACAGACTGGAAAAAAGCTGCCTCTTTAAAGCTGCTTTGGCTTGAGGCAGCTCCTCAGACTGATTTCTTGGGCAGACTGGCTTAGCAGGTGAACCTGCCTGACCTCTCTGTGCTGCACACAAATGGAAAGAATTCAGTAGTGTTTCTGAAACAGGCTTATCTGCTTAAGTGTTTATGTCTTTATGATCTGTTGGTTTCAAAAACTTTCTGGCAGGCTCCTGGCTTCCAGTACTTTAAAAAAGTTTTTTATTTGTAGTCTTTATACCTACAGCAAGTTATGTTTTATGCCAACAATGAAAAGATTTTTTTTTAATGTGCCTTTACCTTTGACAGAATTAATTCCTTTTCCTGTGTTCTCTATCTAGCCATATCTTCCACATTTTCTAATTTTTTTCTTAATATATCTTCTTATATCTGTCTTTCCTCAGAAGTTTAACACACTGTTGTTCTTATTGCTGCTTTTGGAGTCTTTTTTCCTCAGATTGCTGTGAACTGAGAGTCTTTATGTAATGTTTTGAATAGCCTCCCTGCTGCATGCAATTGCCCTGCTCTTGTAGCTGCTGTTTTAAATTTTCTTTTAACTAAGATTAATTATTTTTCTGTAATTTCTTCTAGAAAACTTAATATTGGAATTCTGACGTGTCTTCTCTCTTGTAATATTATTAGAATTGATAATAATGTGGTCATCAAAGAGCAATTTTTCAGTGATCCAGCTTGAGCTATATCCTATGATTGAGAATCACATTTCATGTGTTTTCTGAGGTTATTTCTAAGCTTATTTAAAGTTCTGTATTGTGCCACCATGGGTTTTATCCAGTAAGTGAAGAGGTACCAAAGTTTCTTGATCTTATCAGTCTTTGTGGCCTCTCTAAACCTCAGCACCATTCTGTGGTCACTTTTATCATCATGGCAAAGTATAGGAGTAGTGCTTCAAATAAGAGAGACCATGTAGCATGGATGGAAGCATCTATTCTCTGTGATTTCTGTAACTGTTTAAAATACATTGAACTCCACCACCAGAAAATTTGTTTTCATCCTTAGAAAAATGTCACTTGACTTTCTAGCATCCCAAAATGCTTCAGAAACATAATGCTCTGTAGGTGTAGAAGAAGGGATTACAGGCAATCTCACCCCTGATCAGTCACAGCTGTACTATGGGTTGCAGCTGTGATTAGTAATGATAAGTGTGATCAAAGGGATGGGTTGCCTGGCTAGGGGGCTCCTGGAGGAAGAGGACCTGCAGAAAGAGGATCTTGAGGAGGTAGGGGAGCCCTGAGGAAGACGGAATAATCCAGAGAGAGACAAAGAAGAATGAAATGAGGGAGAGAGTTGCTGCTGTAAAAGATCTGCTGTGAGGTCAATCTGGGTCTAATGGAACTAAGTCCTGCTGCTGGAGCCTGCAGTCACAGTCGAACTAGGTGCAATCCTGTGGTCAGAGGCTGCAAACTGGTACTTGCAGTCACAGTCCAGCGGGAAATAACTAGCAGGCAGAGTCTGCAGTGGGATCCTGCAGCAGAAACCTGCTGTAGTCAGAGTCCGGATAGCAAAGCTGTAAAGAAGAACAAACCAGGACCCTTTTCACATTGTTAAATGAGAGTCTGTGTCTTGGCTCATTTATACCCCTAATGAGAGGTACAACATTGCTTGGCTTGAAATGTAATAAATATTGCATATCAAGTTTGAAGTTTTGAAGCCAGCTTTAATGTCTGCAAAGGAAAAAACCAAAATCTAAGATTGCAAAACACCTGAGCTTTTTAGAAAGCTCAGATCACTGCATTGAAGTTCAGCCCACCTCCACAGGGACAGTTCTGCTAGCATTTGTCAGCTAAATAAAGCAGAAATACTACTTCTGTAGTGGAGAATATGAAAGGCATTTTAGAAAGCCACAATTAGCTCCTCATCTTATGATCTCTGACAAATGGTTCCTGCTTGAGAGGCTATTGTGAGCAAGGCCAATTTGTTCACTGACTTTCTAGTGTAGAATAACAAATTTACATTGCTCAACAGAGCTGAAAGCAGCTGATGTTATTAGGAAGAAGAAATAAAAAATTGTTGTTGGGATATGAATGGAACAGTGTATTTTGCCAGGGATAACTAGACAGAGCTTCAATGCTTAGACAGAATTACAGTGATAGTAATGAAAATTGCATAATGAGCTACAGTACTAGGCAGAACAACATGCCTAGCTCTTATGGCATTGTGCAGCTCAATTGTTCATTATTAGGTAGCTGAATTCTCTGCAGACTTGGAAAGGCACATGAATAATTTTGTGTTTTACAGACTGTTGGAAGCAGAGAGCAGTAGCAGGCTCTGCTGGTACTGCTTTTCATTATTTCATGGTTGGAGCTTGTGTAAAGGTCTGTAAAACAGTTTGATAATGTGCTGTTGTCATCTCATACCCAGGAGTTCAATGCAGAAGCTCTGTGAGGAAAGCAGTTCTTGAGACAGTGTATAATTGCAGTGAGCAGCTCCTTAAGAAAACAGCAAGTGAAGAAATCCCAATCTACACGAAACAATAACATAAGAATCTTAGTTTCTTTTCATTCCAAAAACCTACCCAGCCCAGCATCTTCTCTGATGGTGACTGAAAATGGGTGCCTGTGTAGGGAAGAATGTGGGAGCAGAATTAATGAGCACAATTTCCCTGTGAATGCTCTCACAGGCTCCCATTTCCAGCCTGGATATTTCCCAAACCAACAAAGTTCCTATGTATTTGGTAACATTCAATAAATCTACCTCTCATGAGTTTTCCCTTAACATGCAGTTTTCCCTTAAACACTTGTAAACTTTTAGCATTCATGGTATCCCACAGCAGAGTTCCTCAGCTTAATTCTTCCTCATGAGAGAAGCAGCTTCTTTTTGCTTAATCTATGGAGGAAAACTCTGGAGATGCCTTTTCCAAAACCATAACCAGCAGTATGGCCAAATCTATGTTTCGCATCACTGAAGTAATTCACATACTACAGGGTGAAGCTGCAATTGGAAACAAGTGAAGGGTTTTCTGTGCACTGCAGTAAAGCGGTCGTGGGGGTTGCCTGCCTGGGGGGCAGTCAGACCCCCCTGCCGCCTTAGATAGCCCGGACAGTGAGGTCCCGGTCTCGGAACGGCTCTTGTCCTGGAGATCTCCAGCAGACGCCCTAGCCGCAGGGCTAACCTGGCAAGCTCAGCCTGAGGCTTTCAGGCGGTTCAGCTCTTAGTGATATTCAGCTATTAGTGATTTCCAGCTCTTAGCCTGCCAGGTAGCCGCTTGCTTGCTCAGGGGTGAAGAGACGAGAAGAGCCGAGTAGAGCATTCCACGAAGTCTTTATTGGGAGCTCCGTGAAGGGGTCCAGGAACGGCGTCTTCTCCCGAACTGGGCAGAGGTAGGGGTTTTTATAGGGTTAGGTAGGACTGGGAGAACTAGGCAATTAGTTTGGGGTCTGGGTGAGTTAACCTATAGCCTTGGGGCTTCTGGAATGGAGCCAATAGTGTTACAGGGAGATAATAGAGGGTCTTAGCAAGCATGACTATGCATTTTCTCTCCACGGAGGCCTTGCTAAGGGCTCAGTGACTGCTACACTGCAGAAAGTGTCACAGGACCTTGGTTACGCCACGGCTCCCACTGTCACTCAGGAGAATTGTAGTCAGTGCATTTGTGGTAACTGCCCTGGCACTGTGCTGGGTGTTCCTTGGGGTTCAACATTTCTTCCAGATTCAGCCTTGGTCTGACAGGCTCACAACACAATTGGGTTGTAAATTGTGGTGAGCACAAGTCCCACACACCTGGGAATGGGAGAGGTGGGTGTGGGATGAGCTAGCCAGCGACTCTGCAGAAAAGCAGAATTATTTTTGTTACCTTGAATTAGACTAGTCATCAAATTTTCTATGGCAGGAAATCAATATATTTTGTAGACTTGGAAGCCAGTTGTTCTGCACATGCCTTCCCTTCTGTTTTCCGATCTAATGATTGCCTGTGGAATTTTTTTCCAAACTCTTTGGCTGCTGCTTTGTGCTTGGTTCTCTGGACCCTGCTGTTGGATCTTGACTTGCTCGTTGATTTGGAGCTCTTTGGATAAGTTTATGTTTCACTGGTAGCTAACCCACTTGGAGTCATGGTCTATGGCTAGACTCCAAGCTTAATTAGTAATAATATTAAAAAATCACATTGAAACAAAAAACCCACAAACAAAAAATAAAACAAACCCAAAAACCCTGACCTACAGTGAATTAAGTTATGTATTCTTTGCTGGCTTGGAGTCTGAGTGAAAAGATATATCCACATTACACAGGGAAAAAAGTCTTTGCTAAACTAGCAGAGGAGATAATTGCTAATTTTAAAAATCTGCCTCTCTTACCTTGAATTCTATCTACTAACTCATGGATTTTGTCGTAACTAATATTCAGCTTGAGCTATTTGGCTTATTGTATATTCAGCGGACCTAACTGGGATGATAAAACCTTTTCCATTTTTTTCTTCTATAATAGAGATAATAAAAAAAAATATGGAGAAAATAGCAGAACTTCATGGCTCGAACAGTTAAGAAAACTTTATCTCCATTAAGAAATTACCCCATCTGATTTATGAATATTTTCTTTGGCAACAGAGCATGGGCCTGGTTGTGTGAAAGAGAATTTAACTGAGGGGGGAATGGTTGCATGGGGTAGCCCTAAGGAAACTTGTTATTTGTTCACATTGTCAGCTTTCAGGCTTAGGTAAAACTGTTATTGAATGAAGTTGGGACAAGAACACAGCAGTACTGTCCTGCTCTGAATTAATAGCAGGGTTTTACTTCTATGTTTCTTGATCAAATATGTATGTATATATGTATGTATATATTTATGTATATATTCACTATTTTTCAATTGTTTAAGACAGAAGTGAGCACAGATTTTAGCATAAGGCCTACTGGCCTTGTCAGCAAATTTCTTCAAATCCCTCCTTGCAATTACCCAAGAAAGAAGTGTTTCTCCTTAAGAAGAAATTAAGAAAAGAAATGCTTGAAGAAACAACAGATCTGAGATCTAGCTGACAGGAAAAAAAGAAATCAATAAAAAATAATAAATGATGCTCAACTATCCTACTATTTATGTCTTGTTTATCTTAAGCTGCACTACTTATTTAGCATGCTAACATATTTTAAAGCAGAATTAAATAAGTAGCTAGTGTCTTTGTTTTCAGTGAAAATATGTAAAATTGACAAGACTGTCAGCATGATTTAACACTTGTTTTCCTGGCTGCAGGATTTTTATTTTGGTTAGCTCTTGCATAAATTTTTTTCACTGAGCAAGAGAGTGACAAATGATATTTACTATGCTAAAATTTTGAAACCTTTCTCTCTGTTTAGGAGAACCTTTGAACTGTAATTTGTTACACACAACTCTTTAATGAAAGTTAAGGAGTAGGTTGCTTTGTCATAAACTTATCTATCTCAGCCAGGAAAATATTTTCTGCTGCAATACATGTCTTATTCCACCTGTGTGGAAGCCAATGGAACCACAAGTACAAGCAGGCTGCAGCACTGCACTGCTGAAGGGTGTCATGCCAAAGCTTGAGAGGTTTATGACATTTTAGAGAAAATAAGAATCTTGAACCTACTCATCCTTCAACACTGAATTTGAATGCATCTCCAATGTCTTTTATTTTTTTCCGGTAAGGTATTGAGTTTCACAATGCATCAGGCTTTATGTCTGAGCTTAAAAATTCTCAACCTGACTTGCAAGAGCCCAGACTGCTCAAATACTGGTCTTGGAAGACAACGGTATTGACCTTACAGGCCAGGCAAAGAGAGGAACAAACTTAGGTTTCTATTAAAGGTAGAAGAAAGACTCCTTTCCTCGTGGTGAATAACTGCTGAGGGTAAAGGAAATCTTGTTTAATGTGCACCAGTAGCAGGATAATCTCAGACAGGTAAAGGGCATTCTGGATTGTGCTAACAGTCTTTGAAATTCAACAGCTAGAAAGATTTCTTATACAGATCAAATTAGATATAAAATGTATTGCTTTTCATTTGCCAAAATGTCTTCTTTTGAACCAGAGGTCTCAAATGGAAACACTTCTGAAATAGGACTAAATTAAGATGACTGTTCCCCCTTGATGATTGTGGACATGTTAAATGGAGTTGCTATTCCCTTTTTTATCCACCCCGTTCAGTTCACTATTCTTCTGAATTGAGTTCAAGCCATACATTGCACCTCCTTAACCACTTTCCTTTTCTAAGGCCAGTGCACCCATGAAAATATATTTTTCTCAATTTCTGCTGTGAGGTAGGACCAAAAAAGGAGCACAACCACCCAACTTAAAACATAGAGAAGAAACTTTATTAACTAACACTAAAAAGAAGAATAAAAAAAAAAACCAGAAGGAAATTTTCAAAACATCCATCCTCCCCCCACCTACGGTTCACTCTCCCGCCAAAACCACATGAAAAGACAAAACCTAGGATTTTCAGTCAATCCACCCCTTACTTAGAAAAGGAAAGTGGTTAAGGAGGTGCAATATAAAGTAACATGGCTCTTAGGGGAAGGGCTGAAGGAGCGGTGGAATACTTTTAAATGTTTGGGAAAACTTCTTTGGATTTCAGATCCCTTCTGTCTGCTGAAGAAGTTAAGTGTGGTCCCTTATAAGGTGCTGGAATGGTCTAGTTAATCCTTGGAACTTCCAGCCACCACCAATATGGAAAAAGCAAGTTTAGCATCCCATCTTCTCCAAACATTTTTTCTAGTCTGTTCTGCAAGCAAGTGACCTGCATAAAAAGCAGCACTTTCTATCTGATGAAAGTGATTCTCTAGCAACTGTTGTACTTTGTTACTGCAATTATACCTGGAAAAAAGGTCTACTTTTGAGGATTTAGTTTATCAGGAATTGAGATACTGTTTGACTGTTTCCAGATGCCTATATCTGTGCAATAAAGGTAGAAAGTTTATTTCCCAGATCAGTAGCCTGTCCCCCCCCCCCCCAAAAGGTTAA
>VXBU01013524.1:1689174-1780827 GCA_013400315.1 Bombycilla garrulus
GTAATGAGAAAGGTTATTGATATGAGGCAGCAGTTATAAGAGATAGCTGTAACCAGGTAGTCAGAGATATCACTTAGCAAGTTCCTTTATGCTGCAGGACATTTGCAGAGTGCAGATGGTGTGAGAGCCATGCTTTCATGTCCCCAGGTTGAACTCTGAGACACTTCCCTACATGATGCAATGAGACAACTTTTCCTTATGCTGTACCAGTAATGCAGCATTCTCTGTCTTTCAACACACTGTACTTCTCACCATTCATGTTCTTATCAAGTTGCTCAATCTCTTTACTCTGTAATAAAAATGAGGATTTTTAAAAATGAGAGTACATGTAAGAATTTGTATGTGGTCCTTTGATGTGAACAAAAGCTGCTTTCCCATGCCTAGTCATCTGTCTCCTATGTAAATAGTTCTGATTGCCAAACTGTTACTGTTGAATTTTATAAGCTATTTGTGAGCAGAGGGAGAATGCATGCTTATTGCAGAATGTTTTCCCATCGTATTCATTTGACATGACTTTTAAAGGCAATATTAAGGAGTATGCAATTAAAGTAGAAATAGTAACAATGCAATTAAAACATATCATACAGTTTTTTATATTAGTTGACAGTATGTTGCATATTAAACTGAGAAGGGAAAATCTGGCTGTAGCTAAGACTTTTTTTTTTTTTTTTGGCTCAATGTGTCCCCATTAATTTGGCCATTAATTTGGTTGGATCCTGGTGCTTTCAGAGAATACTGGGTTGGATGAACTGAATGATTTGGTATGTTTCAAGCTCTGTCCACGATTCTTTATTAATGTAAAATTTCCTTAGATGATGGCTGGGCTCCCGCAGACTTTCCAAATGGAACCTCTCTCTGCCAGTCACCACAGCTTTACTGTTATGCTCTCTATTCACAGACAGGCCCATGTTTCTCTAGTGAGGAGCCTGTATTCCTGAGAAAGAAAATGGGGCTAAAATATATGTATATAAACTATCATTTCATGTATGAAAATCCAGGGGTAAAAATCTCCATCTGATGATGAACTGTTGTTATACTTTGATGGGTTCAGAACCTTTCCTGTATCAAACAGGGAGCTGCACAAAATTCCTCTGCTTGTCTTTGCTTCTTGAATTTGTATTTGGAATGATGGCTCCATGCCTCTCTTTCAGTAGTTTTCCTTTAAACTTTCAGAACATTTTGATGTATGGATCCAGTCTTCAGTATGTAGTTAGTTGCCTTGTTTGTTTGCCTTAAAATCGTACAGTTTTCTAACTCTTCATCCTGAGGAGAGTTCACTTTTCTTTCATGATCATTTATGTTCAGAGCTAGAAAGGCCCGAGTGTGATAAAACCAGACCTCTAATACTCTGATTCCAGCTACAGAAAGAAAACCATGGACTTTCAATCTGGCAGAAGCGTATACAGAGATCCACTTAGCTGTGAATGCCTTTGGATACAGTGTAAGCATGTGACCCTGTGGGACTACTCTGTCCTCTTCCACAGATCATTAGGACACCAACATATCTACTTACAGCTTTGATAGTCTCTGCTTCTTTCTCACAAGTGGATTCTGCAAACTGATGATCAAATTACTCCAAATGAGCACCCTCATCTCAGAATCAACAAAGCCAATCTGATTGCTCAGGTATCAGCTTTTTCATGAATGGAGGACAAAATGCCATTGAGATTTCTCAGACTTTTTTTCCTACCAAAAGCCTCTCTCTGCAGGCACTGTGAGCAATATAGTGTTTGTTGTACTGTGTTTATACATTTTTCAATATTTGAAAGTGCTGCTTCTCTTTGTGGTTGGTTTTGCTTCTTGTTAAAAAAACAGACTGTTTCTGGGCCACCTTTCTTCTCTGATATTCCTTTCCATAATGAATTATGACAAAAGAACTTATTTATTCTGCATAGATAAGGTCTAACTGCAGTAACAGGAAACTTTAGCTTTGTCCTGCTTTCTATCCAGTTTTATATCTAAATTGACTAAGGCATACAGAAATCAGATTAAGTGACCTCCTTCAAGTTATGCAGTGAGCAGTTCATTTTGGATAGAATCCCAAAAGGAAACTTGTGGTTCCCAGCCCTCCTCTGTAGCCTCCAAACCACATTGTCTCCCCAACGCACAGTGCAATGAATTCAGTCTGAACATTAAATTACAGCTTTGGCAATGAAGTAAGAGTTCCTGGGGCTCCCATATTTGCTGTAACTTGAAATTTCCAGAAGAGTTCCTCATTGTGGTTTCTACAACCTTCCCTGTTGACCATGCCCATGGCAGTGGGGCCCAGTGTGTCTACAGAGGGTTTTCAAGGGCCACAGCAGCTCAGCTGCCAGTTCTCATGTTAGCTACACAGCAAAGCAAAATTGTGGTTCTTTGTCACTAAAAGGGGATGGCAAGTCATCACAGTGGTTTATTCCAATTTTCCTGGCTTTTCAGTCAGCAGAGTCACCCAATATAGGCAAGCTGGTGGTGGATTCCCATCCTTAGAACAAATGTTTACTAATGGAGAACTCTGTGATCTTGCTTTGGAGAAGGAGATAATGAGAGGGGAACTTAAGATCAGATGAATGTCTGGCTTGAGGGAGGGTTTGCAAATAAATGCAAAATGCCTTTGGTTGTTTCTGTAGCCACGCTATCCTTCCCATTAGTTATAACAAACATTACACGGGAAGATGCCTCTCTAGATTATGTAAAGTCAATATCCCTTTACATCCCTACAGGCCTCTGAGAAAGGCTTTCTTTGATGCATCACACTCTTGTGATCTGCTAAGGCTGAGAAAACCAGCCATTTGAATGTTCTTTTTACTGCCAAGCCATAAAAACTCAATTTCAGAACCAGAAAACAAGGACCGCAATTCAGGTTTTCAACTGTTCTTTCAGTTTTTGCAGCTCAAAGATCCCTGAAAGTGGTCTCTTAGCTTGTATGTGATAAGAATTACATTTAAAACATGTGAAAAATTGAGCTGTCCCCTTACAAATCAGAATGATATACCAATGATGTTTTGCCTATGTGAAAGTCTTTAAGGCTGTTAGTCACTTCTGAGAAACAGAATAGTATAAAGCTAATGATGCAAAGAGCAAAACCCATCAGGACAGGTTCTGCTATCCACTGTACTGGATAGCAGAACCTCTTGCGGTTTCTGATTCCTTTCAGAAATCTGTGGAGTAGGAGAGAAATGATCCATTCTTTGCAAAAACCTCCTCTTTCCTCAGTAAAAAAATCAAGTTGGTTCAATTTTGCCCCTGAAGAATAATAAATTTGACTTCATGTTACTTTACTTGGTGATTTATTCATCTTATACAGCAAATTATAAATTTTTAGTGAATTTCGTTTTCTAACTTTTTTGTGCCTGAATAAAACATAATTGCCTTTCCCTCTTTTGTTATGCCTAAAAAATTATGTCGATCTGCCTCAGAATAGTCACCTAAGCTGTAGTTCAGATCTTTTATGCAGAACCAGGAGAAAAATAGCTTCGTGTTAAATAGCACTTACTTATTCAACTAGATAAAGAAAAATAATTTCCTTGATACAGCACTATTTTGTACACACAGTCTAATATATATCTAGCTCCCTCTTCTTGTTCTGCTTTCCCTTCACATCACCAAATAGAAACTGTAAAGGTATATCACAGTTTTTCAAAATCAAAGAAACCAAGTCCCTTAAAACTGCAGGTAATAGTATACCCAAAATGCTCCTAATGAGTAGCCTTGGAGTCAGAGCTAATTCTTGATGTGAAGTTGAGTTCCCACACTGAGTGTTGTGTCCTTTCAGCACGTCTGATGTCACACCACAAACATCTCTTCTCTTTGTGCACTCTATGTAATTAACACATTTCTTTAGTCATTTTCATCTTCCTTCTTCTCCCCCTGCTGCCTCATCCATCAGCTCAGGGTTGGCAATGAGGCTGAACAGGCTTTGCCAGCTCATCTGGCTCCTGTGGTCTTATGTTGGCCAACCTCTCACCTGCTTCCCTTGTGCACAGGTACTCAGGATTTTAGGCGTCTTAAATTTTAGTAAACTCCTAAAATCAGGCAAGGTTTAGAGCGTCCTGTCTGGTGTGGATGAGCTCATTCCTAGCATAACAAACACAAACCTATCTTTCTTAAACCATATTTAACCACAGTTTACAGCACTATGACTGTATCGAGTGCCGTAAATCATAATTTAAGGAAATCAGAAAGCTTCTATATAATGTTGAAGTTTATTGGAATTGCTCTTTTTATCAAAATCAACATGCTTTGCCAAGAGCAAGGAATTTTGGTATAAACATCATAGTTCTTGAAGCTCTTCTTTTGTTTCACTCAGGACTATTAGTGTAGATAGGAAGGAGACAGAAACCATGCCATTTAGTCACAACCAGGGCAGTGTGAGCTTGTTTGTCCACTAGCAGTCAGAATGGGAGGGAGTTGACTCTGCTTTTCTCCTTGTTCATTTACCTTAAATAGTTTAACTTCTTTGTATGTTAGCAGGCAGGAGCAGAATCCATATTTATTGGTTTATAAACTATTTGACAGTAAAATAGTGGATGAAAGACTCTCCCGCCTCCACATTTCCTACCCCTCCCTACAGCAAACCTGAAGGACAGATAAATTTGTACTAATGGAAAAGTTCTTGTTTTCAAGGCTGAGCAGCCTAAACCATGGCGCAGAAATGGATTCTGTCAAGCTGGGAGCAGACAGTTTGAAAAGCAAAAGAAAAACATTGTGGTAACCCTGGCAATCGTTTCTGTACATACTAAGGGGCATGATCTTTGGAGGATACATGCATCTGACCACAGTTTTAGCTCAGTCCCATCTCTAGCTTGAGATGCCAAGTAGAGCATTGCTATAACTGGAACCATTATTTCCTGGAGGATGCAGGTTTCACACGCTGTCCTGCTGTGTCCAGGAATGCAGGAGGTTTGCGTCACCGCAGAGATTGCACTGTTATATAAGTGAAATCCTGATGAAAGGCCATGGCAACAGCACAGCCCTCCCAGGGAAGGTGGCTGACTGTGACCTAGAAAAAATGGTGAGAGGAGGAGATGTTTATAACAAGTCTTCATTGAATTAGGAATCTGAATACTGGTGAAGTTCTACAAGAGAACTAAGTCCAAAAGAATCCAGCAGAGGTGGATCCCTTGGTCACAGCAATGGTACAAACAATTCTTAGATAAACAAAAATCCTCCAGCTCTTATACCAAGGCAAAGGCTTGATCTGCGTGTCAGAGGGTTCACATGAAATCAAAAGAGACAGAGCTCTGCTTGGGAGATCAATATAAGTTATTGTTATTCAGCAAATGGATAAAATATTGTAGCAGAGCACAACTGTAACAACACTAGTTTAAGAGTGGAAAAATATGTGCACAGTTTATCAAATTCTTCTACTTAATTGATAGGTTTCTCACTAAATTTTGAAACTTGGAAGAAGTTCAGGGTACTCTAGTAAGCCTGAATCAAGACTTCAGTTTGAAATTTGATTGTGCTCCAGGCCCCTTTCACAGAAGAATTAATTGTTCCATAAGTTTGGAAACACTGCTGCATCAAGCTTTCAATAACTATGCAGCCACATGGTGCAGTGCAGAGGGGTTTTTTAAAATGTGGATTTTTCACTGGGGATTGGGTAATGTCAAGAATTTAGGATTTCATTTATTCAGTAACTGTATTGTTTCCCTGATCCTCACAGTGCCCTGTTCAGTAAGAGTTTTCCTTCCTTGTATGTTTTAACTGGAATAGAATTGGGAAAAATAGAATCAAGTTTACATAAACAAGAATTATTATCTGCTTCTGTCCATGCAAAGGCAAATTGAAAGTTACCTTCAAGTGGCTCACAATTTCTCCAGCTATGCTATCCTTTCCTTTTGACTGAGGACACCACCGACTCTTTGTGGTATTCCTCTATGAGGCTGTGGATATTGATTCTGCCGTCCTTGAGTTTTGTAAACAATAATGGGTTATTTGCTTGCAACCCATTCTGTGCCTGTAATTCAAAGAGACTTTGTGTCTTAACCTACTTTGTATGTCCACAACTCCATCACTGCAGCTCATTTCAACACTTAACTTTTTCAGATCTCAAATGTGACTTGTCAGTGCCCTCTGATGATAATGTGATACGAAGTCCAGGAAACAAGAAATTGCTCTTCTAAACTTTCTGTTAAAACTTCCTGCAAGTTTAGCGACTGTTGAGCATCTTACGTCACTCTCGTTCTGCACAGATAAATGTGAGTGTCCCTATACGCACAGATTTGAGATGTAAAATGCAGATATATTCCAATGCAAGAGAAATAAATAGCTTTCTTGCTTTTTCTTTCTGTTGTTCGAAATTCCTTTTTGGCTCACTGTATACATACTTCTTCTGGCCACACAGCAATTCAGCTGAAAAAAATTGTCACAAAGTTCAGCAAAGGGAAAGTGAGAGCCAGGGCTGAGTCATTGTATGTTTGAGAGCTGGGAGGAGGAAGCATTGGACTGTACTGATAGAGATTCAGAAAATGCTGAGGAATAATCTACCCCAGAGAATGCTGGCAAACTATCAAGAAACAAAACATGAAACAAAATAAACCGTGGCTCCACAAAGGGATGGAAACCACCCCCCACAAAGTCAGCCAAAGAAACTTTCCATCACAACATGAACATCAGTCCAGCTCTCCCTAGTTTTCCCAAGATGAAGCAGCTGCAGCATTGATACTTTTAGCAGTTAACTTAAAATACTGCTCTAACAGATGTTCAGTGCTGGGCTGTTCGCATGAGCTGGTACATAGGTACTGCTCAGCAAGTGCTTGGAATGCCCATGGTGAAATGTCATGTGTGTCAGGGAGCTGGGGGTGACTGTGGCAGGCAGACAGCAGCCTCTCTGACAAGGCTCCAGTCCCACAGTACCTGAACGAGGGTCCAGAAGGTCCAGTGAGAATACCCAGGCCCAGAGAAGAGTCCAGTGATCACCAGACAAGTCTGGGGACAAGACAGGTCCAAGGTCAAGCAAAGATGTCAAGGCCAAGTGCAATAACACAGCTTTATTTACTGAGAAATTTCCTTTCTTGTCCTTTATTTTTTGCACAAAATCTCACTGTTTAGAAAATGAACTGTTTTCTTACATACAGCCCTATGTATCTTCAAATTGTACTCTTGAAGCATGGTTCATAAACTTATTCATAACCAATTCATTTTATGTTATTTTTAAGTTCACGTGTGCCTTAAAGCACCTGCTAGACCATTCTTTTCTGTGTCAGTCTCTAACTGCTTAAACCAAGCTCCACTCTCCCACACCCTGGACAACCCAGCAGAACAAGCAGAGGAGATACCAGCACTTGTGACTTTATGGGAATAGAGGGAACTTCATTTCATCCTTTAATTCTATCATAGTCACGTCCTTCTGATCACTGACTGTGAGTCATGTGGAATACTTTGGCCTTCATTTCAGTGGATTTGTTTCTTGTTCCTAGTTTACTTAAGGTTACTGAGGGGTGTGGGTTGGATTTCTCTTTTCTCAGGATAGATTTTTGATTCAAGCAAATCAAGTGCAACATCTTTGCTCAGTACCTTAATTTGCATATTTTCATTTCAGGATGCCTTAGCAAAGTCAAGTTTTGAAAAACTTCCTCTTTCTAGAGTTTAGTGTCGCTCTACTAGGTTGAACATTCCTTTGATACATTGCCCCTCTCCCCAGAAATTTGTTCCTCAAGGATATTGCACGGATTCTGTGGTGGTAGCTGTCACTAGCAGCCCCACTAGAGCTGCTTCTTGAGCTGCACCAGACCAGGCTCGAGTGTTTTCAGGACAAGGGTCAGAACATCCTCTCCCCTGTGTGCTCCAGAACGAGTTGTTCCAAGAAGCAATTCCCCAAAGGTCAAACTTTCTGATATAATACCAGTTTAGAAGAGAGCAGTGGAAATCCTACATAATGATTTTATTAGACTCTTGTCCCTTTCATCTCCCAGAATTTTGTGCTCAGCAGTGTTCTTAGTAGAGATCAGTAGCAAGTAACTCTCATGAAAGGTTCTATAGTTTTCTGAAAGCAGAGATCTGTTTTCACTGCACAGTTCTGGCTGCACAAAATTATGTTAAGATTGCCTGAATCTTTGAACTGTTCCTTTTCTCTATAATCCCCATTATCCTTTGGCTTCCACTGAGGAGTTTCACAGAGAATAACTACAGCTGAGCAAATATAAGGGTTCACTCAGTCTCCAGACAGTATGGGGAAGATTGTGGAGGAGGAGGCTTTCCTGGAGGAGTCCCTTGTGGCCATAGAGGGAGTGTGATTGATTTGAAAGGAATCATGCCATTGCAGTAGTAGGTTTTTTTTGTTACAGCCAGACAGTGATTCTTCATATAATTGGCCATCCTATGTGTCTGAACTTTCAGTGG
Source organism: Bombycilla garrulus (assembly GCA_013400315.1). Classification (NCBI taxonomy): domain Eukaryota; kingdom Metazoa; phylum Chordata; class Aves; order Passeriformes; family Bombycillidae; genus Bombycilla; species Bombycilla garrulus. The sequence goes on from VXBU01013524.1 coordinate 1,697,500, forward strand.
CTTAAAAGCTCCAAAGTACTCTGCTCTAGCTCTTGTGAGGTAGCTTTACGAGAATATCTTTGAGGTCTGGGAGGAAAGACAAGGATCCAGAACACTAGAAAAGGGCAAGCACGAAAGCCTGTCATAGGAAAGAGGTGCAAAGGAAAAGGATGGACCATTGATTAAACCCATGTAAACCCATTAAACCACATTAGAAGTTGTAGATCCTGGAGTAACTTTGATACTGCTTGTAGTAACTCTCAGATATATAATGAGCTTGCTGGTGTTTTCTAGCTGACATCTCAGCTGTATGCTCACTTGTGCATTTGTGGGGTACATTCCCAAATACAGGCTAGTAAATTATTAACTATAAGCAACTCCATTACATTAGTTCCCATTGTTATATCTTTTAGTGCATACAGATGATGAAACATGATCTAAGCACAAAAGAGAGGCAGAATAAGAAATTTGTGTAGCAAATGTCTGTTATTCGAGTCAATAGTGTGACTTCCTTCACTGGTATTTGAATTTAAGTTTCATTTGAAAGTTTAAACTTCTCCTGTTTCCCCCAGGACTAGTGGGAAGCTGGTTTGAACTTTGAGGCAGCAGAGTCACATGCTCCCTGCAAGATGACTTAGGTAGCAAGCAGTCAACTCCACTTCCCAAAAGCAGCACTGAGCATCTGTCTTCAGAGATTAGATCTGAAGTTGTCACTGATTTAAGAACTCCAATGCCCATAACAGCAATCCTGCTCCTGAAGAAGTTTGTATTCTCTGCTTTGTTTATGTTGAGCATCAGCCACTTGGCACTCGTGTAGTCAAGCCCTTGTTGCTGCTGGCTCTGGCTCTGAATAGAATTGTCCAAATTAAATAAAGTGGGAAGATAGAACTGGATTTCTTGGTGTGCTGAGAAATGTTCAGTCCTTCCCTGTGGAACAGGAGCAATGACCACAGCACAGCCTGCGATGGCCTGAGAAGTGCTTATGCATGGGAAGACCTAAGAGGTACAAGAAGACTGTTTTGACAATCCGCTGACCAGGTGTGCTCTCACCTGGGGTCTGGCTGGCAGATCTCACCACCAGCTATGGGCACTGCTTCTGTCTTCATCAGCTAGGTGAGGTCATCCTTCAGTGCAAGCCCTTTCCCATGGGCCTGTACCTACAGTAATTGAGTCAGCTAGAATTTGGGAGCTGTCTTGTCATGGACTTCCCTGCAAAATTTATTCCACACATTACCCAGGCTGTGAGCTCCAAGTAGGATCTTTGAGTGGAGTCTTATTCTTGCTTCTATGGAGTGTAAGTGAATGTACCAACATTCCAGGAGCAGTGAGGTGGATAAACATCCTTCTATGCATGTGGGGGAACTGTGGGTGGCAAGTTCATGGCCCATTTCAGGGTTGTCTTAGCACCTGCAGCTCTCAGATATATTCTGGGAATATTTTTGTGGAATATTTGGGGTAGGCTGGCCTATGCTTTTAATTCAATGTATTTTAATCACTCTTTAACTTAATATTTAATAAACTTTCCTCACTTGACAAAAATACCAAATATTCATCAGCTTGGGGAGAAGACACCTCTCTGGCCCTTTTAAGTATTTAATGGTAAAGAGAATGGATCTAAATGTCTCAATAAGAGTATTGTAGAAGACATTATAATTCAATGTAATGCGTTACAGAGCTGGAAAGTGGCTTTCAGGACAAAAGGAAGTTTAAAGAATTTTTTTTTCTCAGAAGAAATGGTTATTATATGTTTTGTGCTTCACATGAGTTTTGTGTGTTTTAAAGTGTTCTCATAAAACAAAGCTCTGTCCTCCTGGCTGGCAAATGGAGGAGGAGCAAGTAGCAGCAGTGGGACATCCTGGCCCTGGAGATGATAGGCATCTACCTTTTCAGAACCCTGAATCCTTCTCTGCCAGCCCAGCAATCCTCGAGGGGAACTGTGTTAGAATAGAAACCTTGGAAATGTAGGACACTGACAACAGGAGCTAATGAGCCTTCCATGATCTTATCTCCATGTCAAACCTCTTAGTTTTAGTTTTGGGATGCTTTGGTTTCCCATCTGTGCAGCACAGTGCCTCAGGCAAGCTGGCAGAAGCCTGGGCATATTTCCACTGGAAGATAGATTTCCACTGTAGTTGGCCTTTTCTACTGCTAAATGCTTCAGTTTTGATGAATCAACATTTTCCTATGGAAAAACATTCCTTTGGAGAATTTCCAGTCAGAACTAAACCAAGATCCAGCACATTGCAAAATCCCTCCAGAATGGGATTTATTCTCTATAACTGTACTTATAAGCAATTTTACTCTTCCTTGGTTTCTTTGTATTATAATACAATAAGAACAGATGCAAATATCACAGGTAAAGGTATTTGTAGTGAGGATAATTGATTTTGCCACTGGAAAGATTATGAAGTGTATGGGCATTTAAATATAGGACCTGGAAAGGAGGTAAAAATCTTTCAGATTCCTGTATGGTGAAATAATGAATTTTGAGACCTTACTTTGCAGTGCAGCAATATTAGAGGTCATGGAAAATAAAAAATACTTTAAACAATTCAGTATTTACTCTGCATTCTCCTCATAAAACAGACTTAAATCTAGGCACATATTGTTGAAAATCATAAATTTGATCAGACACTTGTGAACACGTGTTTATATTCAGCTCTGGTTGATTTTGACTTCATGTTTCTTCTGGCTATCTATCCCGGACCAAAACATAGCTCATGCTGTTGGAAAAGAACTGTGGCCATAAATTGGTGTGGGTGTGAGCAGCAGTAAATACAGCCCTTCTCTCTTGTCCTCTATAACACAGCAGGCATGAAACAAGCCATTAGTTCAGACTTATAATTGTTGGAAGTCACATCTGTTTTGCAGATTCACATCCTTCCTTTCACAAATTAGTCATTCCTTTAAACTTAATTATATTGTTTGATTGCATGCGTAATGAATGTAGTCCCTTCCTTTTATTGGATTAACAGTTTAATGCTTCTGAACCCACCTGTCCCGACAGGATTTCCACAGGATCTTTTGCAGTCTGTGTCAGCTCCCTACCTAGAGCTCAGCTAAGCCACAGATAATCCTTTTGCCTTAAGGTGAGGTAGCAAGTTAAGGGTGATTCAGTGACCTTTGACATCTCTGTTAAAGCAGCTGAAGTTGAGGGACGAGCTCCATGCACAACCTCATCTCTGAAGATTCTCTCTCTGAATAAAACTAAAAATGAAAAAATTAAGGGAGATAAAAACTCATCACTTAAGCTGCAATTCAGAGACCAGTTTTTGCTTCTGCCATTCTTATTGTAGGCAAAGAAGGCAAGACAGCTTGGTAGTTGTGTCATCCTGTGAAAAGAGATCCTTGAGCTGCCTCTAGGATGGAGATGCCCCTGCAGGAGGCATGGTTTGTGACTGAGGAATATGGAATTGCAGGTCAGCTGGGACTGGGGTGAGTTGATCTATGGCTACACAGGCTCTGCCACTCATGAATCGTGTGTTTCAATGGCAGTGCAGTTAATGGTTGGCTGAGTCTGCTGAGTGAACTTCTAGAGGTGCAGGATTTCATTCCCCTTCTAACCAGCAATCCCTTGAGATGAGACTTCTGTAGCAGGTAAGACCTTATCTCTTCACACGTTTAAAGTAGCTTGTTGTTTAATGCTCTTTGATTCCTCTGTACTCCTCCTATTAGGTCTGCCCCGCTGTTTACGCTGTATGGAGGCAGAGGAACACTCTAGTTACTTGTGATGACATCAGAGATGTAGCTGAAAAATGAGCAATAGCAACAGAAATATAAAATCCCTTTATTTGACATCTGCCAAAAAGAGAGAGAAGGACAAAGAAAACTGGAAAGAGGAAAAAAATTGTGTATTATACCTTTTATGGTTCTGAGCTGCAGAAGGCCATCACAAATACAGCAGAGCTACTTGGAAATTTTTAAGTAGCTGTTTGCTGACTATGTAGATCTGGAAAGAATAAACATAATGAATTGTTGAATTTAGTTAGCCTACTTTAACAAGAAATAAATCTGAGGCACTAATTTCCAATCAGCGTGATCCAAAGTCCAAGCATGTTTGGACTCTGAATGAATGATATCTATCTTTCTCTAATTGGAGACTCATCTTCTTAGAAGACTTTATGCTGAGGGAGCTAAACCTGACTTTTTCCCTTTGTAGAAGGTGCACAATATAATTTAAAGAACTTACTTTCAGTGCCAAAATCAGTACTCCATTTCCTAAGAGACTTGGCATTTGTAGCATGGAGTTCATCAAAGAAGCTGACTCAGCTTTAGCCGAGCTCAAAAGGTCACCGAGTTGAATATGTGACTGTTGGGTGTCTCCTTTAGATCTTGGTTAGGAAGACAACTTGCTAGAGCTATGGTAACAATCAAACCCAAAGCTAAACACCCTCCTAAAGGAGAAGGGTTTAGCTGTACTCAGCCACAGGAGAGACAGCAGAGCATGGGACCTCAAGAGGATGGGGTTTCTCTTTGGCTAAATCAGTACATATTCAGTGTGAAAGTGCACCTGTCTCAAGAGGCTGTTCAAAAATTCCATACTCTGTATTCTTTAAACCCAGATGAAGTTATTTTGCCTTGTAGGGAGCAGAAGGAACTCAGTATTGGTGGAAAATTTTCCAGGGGTAGGACTGAATTTACTTTTCTCCTACTTAGATGGAAAAGGAGTCTTTCTTCTGGTTGAAAGCATAATTTGAGCTGATCTGTGTGCTGCAAAGTTCTCTCCAAACCTCTGATGAGGGTGAGATCAGCTTGGAACTTTGCTGTGAAGACTGATGGTCTGCAAAGTACTGATTCAGCATTATGCACTGTGGGCTGGGTAATTTGCAGGACATGCTTTATTAGCCTATAGTGGCTTGAAACATAAGTTGAAGTTTGAACTACAAGTTCACTGCTGATTTTTCCCAACGAGCTAAAAGCATTTCAGACTTCTTAAGCAATCAACATATTATATAGGCAAAATTATATATGTAAATACTGTTGTAACAGATTTATGTTGTCATAATTTTGTATGAATTTATGTTCTTAAAATGAATCCAAGGGGCCTAATTGTAATCCACACGTGGCTCTTTTTATTTATTTTATGCTGCAAATACTGCAGGTATTCTTAGCTCAGGGTGCTACCTGGAGTCTGAAAGGACCCACATTCACTGTTCCTAAGCAATCATTCAAATTGTTTTTCTGCAGTAACTTTCATCAAACTTACATTTTGGTTTTTTTCTAGTTTAATGAAAACTTTGGTTCAGCATTTTAATGCAGATGGCTTTATATAAATCTTTAATGAATATGTCGAACCTGGGTCACTTGAACTGCTTTCAGATGATTTAATGCTGACTTCTGCTGTTATCAAGATCCCAACAGATGACCAGGCACCAGTATTTTCCTCTCTTGCAGAAAAATTATACTACTCAGGAAGGGAGCTCAGGGAGGGAAATTTAACTTATGATTGGATAATAAGTATCTAGGGAGGGACAAATATTTTTCTCTCTTTCATATATACATATGGTTGTTAAATACTTTGGGAATTATGTTGTTTTCTGAAACTAATGAAAGTTTGTTAATAGTAGAAATGGTTTAATGTAATTCAGCTATTCTAGCAATGCATGCAGAAGTTTTGGAAAATTTTCTACAATTTATTCTTTCTGTGCAAAAAAAAATTGATTTGTTAGCAAGCCAGCTCTTGCTTCCAGCACCATTTTAGGCCAAACTATCTTGAATTGGTCCCAGAACCAGCTGTCTTTTTTGCTTCAGATCAGAATGGACACAGACTGAGCTTTGAATAGTGGCTTGAGCTTTTCAGTGGTTTGCTAATGCTTCAATTTTGTATTTAAACCACTAATAATCAGCTGATGATTATTATTCCAAGAGTGTTTGAAGTCCCAGTGTCACATTTTTGAAACGAACTGGTAAAGAGACCAGCAGAAAAGTAAATGTAGCCTTAATCCCCTGTTCTGTCCCTGGCACAGTGAAAAAACTAAGGAGAAGGTGAACATCCTCCTTCCACAGTTTGGCTGGGTTTATTAATAGATTTGTATTTAATAAATCAGTTTTTACTAGGCTTTCATTGTGTCATAGGTCAATATTCTATGTGTGTACTCAAAGGGTTGTTCTGGAAGTGGAAAGCAAATTCTTTTTACAGCCATGATTTATCCTGATCTTGAATACTGTATCATATTAACAAAACATTTATAGTGTGAGAGATGTATGAGTCAAAGTATTACTTTAATAGTTTAAACTGAAGACGAGCCAGAAATTTTCTGTGGCGTCCTCTGATGTGTGTATGTAATGGACTGAACAACCAAAGGGAAATTTGAATGTAATAAATAAAATTGTTGCTCAACCCACCATCAGGAATCAGGAGAAAGTTTACACAGCTGTCTCTCAGCAACTGCTAATAATAAAGTAAATTTCTACCGTCCCATAGACATGGGTAATATTTTTACATAGGTGAACAGCAGCACTTGGCTGGCAACAACTGAAGGAAAATATCACTTTTTTTTCTACTATTTTTTTAACTTTCTTCTCTTTTAATTGGGTATTATTGACAGTATTTACTTACTTGGGGTGTGTTTTGTTGGAGATCTTCACCACGTGGTTGCCCTGCAGCTCCTGAGGAGCTGTGTTCATCCTTCTGCAGAGGCAATGAGGATCCTGTGAGGTGGCTGCTGCATGCAGAGGGTCTGGCACTGACACAGAGCTGGGCAGTAACACCCAGGGACTCAGAGCGTTGCTGGAGGCCCTGCCTCATGTCCAGAGGGCCAGATTCAGAATGATGTCAGCTATGTCATTGGTCTTTTGGATTATTATGGGCAAATCTTTTTATTGTGTTGTTTCTCTGTTTCCCCTCAATAAAGTGAAATAATGCTATTTACCTTCTCTGAAGAGTGTGGCAAGTAGGAAATAGGATGAAAGTTAGGCAAGAGTTTTATTTTTAAATATTGGCACTTAATTTTTGAATACTGTCAATGATTTGTGAATACATTTCTCATAACCAGATCTATACAACCTCAGTTCACCTCCTGCTGGCACCTTTAGGTGTTCTGCTCCACAGCTGCCACAGTGATTTCTGTAGGGCTCTGGTATCATTCTGGCCAGAAGATAGTCAGGCTTTGAGATAAGCAGGCTCTCTGTGGATCCCTCTCTGGTTTTTTGCATGCATTGGAGAGAGCATCAGAAGGAAGTGAGAAGGGAGAAGGAAAGCACAGGCATTTCAGAGAAATAGGATCAAGTCTTTGCTGTAGAGCTCTGATATTATGCTAGTCTGAACCCCTACAAAATAATATTGGCACATTATAATCTATGTGGTTATTTTCTCAGTGTGAAGCAGTGATTTACAAAGACTTGATCACAAGCTGCAGCTTTCCCTTGCCCTCCTCAGTGTTCCATCACTGTTATCCTAATGTGTTAATGCACAGAACACTGCTTGGTACCATCAGATGTCTTGCAGGAGAACACCTGCCAGGTAACAAGTTCTCCTTTCCACACTGCTGTGTGGGACTCTGCATTTTAATTGTCTTTTAACTGGTGGGTCTCCCCAGACAGAAAAATGCTGTGCTGGGAATCAGCCGCTCCAAATGTATGTGTGACAGAGCTCCCTGGAGTACATACAGCAGCTGTCTTAGAAATTCAAAGCTGCTTTCTCTAAGAACATGAGATGATTTAATATATTTAGAGAGAGGCCTTATCAAGGTTATAAATTTCTCTGTCCCCTCTGCACCCCCATCTGTAATTTCCTTTAGTCAGGAAGTTGATGAGGGTGTCAGTACTGCATCCCCCTGCAGTGGGTGCAGAGAAGACAGAGCACAGGTTCTTCACCCCCACCTCATGCTCAGGAAAGAGGATCTGTGCTCATGGATAGCTGACAATGGTTCTGTTTGCCAGTAATGCTCTCTGCAGAGTTGGGCGTTTCTGTGTACATGGTTCCAGGGCAGAAAAGTTGAAAAGGTTAAAAATCTCATTTTTTTGTTTCTCAGATATCTTTAGGATCTGCAGAATGCCAAGTGCATCTGCTGGGAGAGAGCTCAGCACCTACGAGCTGCAGTGAAGCTGCCTCTGAGCTGGCTCTGAACAAGACCGTGGCAGTGTCTGCATATGGGGAAGGAGAGCTGCCTTGGTTGGCTTGGAGGAGGAGCTGGGGCTTCAAGCAGGAATCTGTAGGTCCCACATACAGTTAATGGAGAGAGCAGGCAGTCCCAGGGTCTGCACCGCCCTGCCCAACTCATCTCTGCCCATTGACTGAGGGGAGTCAGGTTTCTGACAGAGGCACTAGGTGGGATCTTGTAATCCTGTAGCATAGCCAGAGGGCAGAGCTCTTCTACACACAGTATTTACATTTCTTATGGCTGCCTAGAGCATGGTGCTCCTTCTGCTTGGTTTGGCTAGGCCAGGTATGGGCTTTCCTTTAGCAATTTTTTGGTAAAATTGTTTACTAGCACAAGATAATTGAAGAGTATTGCATCTCCTCCATGCCATGTTAGGTTAAAGCATTAGCAAGCAGTGTTTTTAAGCTTTGCACATCCTCCTTGTGTGGTATTGTGGTTAATGTTGCAATGAGAAAACAGCCCCTCACTATGCAGTATTAAGCAGAAAAGGATACAATTTGGTACTACTACTCTGGTAGTTAAGTCATGGTTCCATACTGTAGTATTAATGTGAAGGGAAAAATAACCCAGACCAAGACTGTCAGCTTCTAGAGTGATTTAGCTTCATGGAATTCACATGAATAAGCTGCAGACCTAACACACAATGATACACCCTATATCAGCTGATACGTAGCAGTGACATGAAATCTAGGGCTTGTCATTGTTTGGATACCCAAGCCCTGTCCTTGAATCATAGAGATGTTAGGTTGGATAAAGAACTTACCATGTGCAAAGAAAAAACATTTTTATTCCTTTAGCAGTCAGAGGATACTCATAAGCAGCAACAACAGAGAAGGTTTAATAATTTTGGTTCATATGCACTGTTTGGCTTAAAGCCTTTTGAATGTAATTCCAACCAGACAACACAAGGAACAGGATGGTGTTAAAAGACTGCCAAGGAGAAAGCCATATACACACACAAGATGGAGTAAGTCTGTAAAGAGTAGTGTTTTCTATTTAATATTTTGATTTTTTTTCCTCTCCTGCCTTCATCTGAACTCAAATCACATCCAATAATATAATTAAAGAACCAACAGCCATTCTGGATTGCGTTGGGGGTGGTTTTGGCAGGACCCTTATTTTTTTTGCTCAGCTCAGACACAAGTGGGTGATATTTCTCCTGTGCTTCTGCTGTTATTCATAAATGATCCAGGGTGCTGATCTGTATGTTGTGGAGCTTAGTAATCAGGAAATTTGTAAAAAGTAATGACTCACCTGGACTTGCAAATTAAAGATCAGCTATGATTCACCTGGACTCTCCTATTTGCCTCATTTTAGGTTTAAGATTTTAATCTGTTTTAAATCTAGTTACCATGGAAAAAGAATGAAGAAGCTTTGCATATACATATATTTTGTTCAGTGATACCTGTCTTTCTCCTCCAGGGGAGTACATTCATAATTATGACATATTTTTATCAAAATAGGCAGTCTAAACATTTTTTTGAAATATGTAGCCTTGCAGGAGATTTATTATATTTTTCTTATGTTATATTTTCTTGTATTATATTTGACTTATTATTTTCAACCGTGAAGAAGTCTTTTTGTAAGCAAGGAAAAAAAAATCCAGAGATGGAAAACTACATATCCAGCCAAAGAGAGTTCAGTTATAAAACAGTCATATAAATCTTCCAGACCACTGTAAAAATTACCATTTAATTGTTTCTAGTTTAAAAAGAAAAAAATCACAAAGAGAAGATCTTGGGATATAGTAAGCCGAAATAAGGACACTTTCATAAAATAAAGAAGATTTTCACATGAGAATCACTGTTTCCAACTCAGCCCAAATCCTTTTTAAGATTTTAAAGAATCATTGTCATAACCATGCATTCTCTTCTGTTTATTGTTTAATCCTCTGTAGCTTGCAAGTCAATTACTTCACTGCAAGTTTATGTTTATGCATCTAAATTTAGGCTGCTTTATTTGTTGAGGGTGATTATAATTCACTCAGCTACTGGCAAGGAGGCAGATTCCTGTGTACCTATTCACAGTGCACTGGTACATTGGAAAATAGACAGAAAACTGAATGATCAGGGTGAAAACTGCTTTGGTGTTAACATTTCCACAGGGAAGAGCACTTACGGTCTAGGGCAAAGTTCTTTATTGTCGCAAAGATAGGAATCTTGTCCAAAGGAAGTTTAATGTTATATCATATAACCTATGTAACAAAAGTCTGAAGGCAGTCTTGAAATCAAAATTAGACTGGGGGAGTGTTACTACTTTTTACTGCCTTTTTTATTCTTTTGATAGAAGAGCAAAATCTCAAACGAAGTAAGAGCCAAACCCACATTCACCCCACATTAAGATGCAAAATAGGAAAAACTGATCTGGAAACAAGTAACTGCAAAGTCAGAAATATCACTGTGGCAGCCTGGATACCCTTTATAGGTGAAGGCCCTCGCGTCCCATTTTCATCTCAAGGCAAATTACCTTTGGGTTTCCAGACTGGCTCTGAGGGACCTGGAGCAGGAGCTGGGGCTGTGTCACAAGAGAAGCAGAGCCTTGGAGCCAGTCCTCAGTGACCCAGGGCTGCAGGTGTAACTAAAAGTGGAGGTCTGTATTCCTGAAGATAAGAAACTTTTCACTGACCTCTAGAAACTTGTTCCCATTTTGAAGACATGGAAAAAATGGGGTGGAGTTTGAGAAACCTGAAATCCTCAACTGCTTATATTAAGGAGCAAATATAGTGGACATCTAGTCTCTGCTTCCATGTTAAAAGATTTTGAGGTGTTCCTTGTGTGCCTGGAAATTTTTGCAGTAATAGCTTTGGCTGGTGAGGGTAACATAGCAAGCACATAATCTGTAGCTTGGATATCTCATCTCACACCTTCTCCTATTGCTCAATTTTATGTTATTTTCCTTATGTCTCTTTTAGTTTTCTGCCAAGCAGTTCAGAGGAGCAAGAGTGCCATTTTGTCTCTGTAATGACCCCAGCTTTTTCCACTATTTGATAAGCTTTTAAATATCTCAAAAAATTCTGCTTTGGTTGAGGATACTGAGGAGATGGTCAAATCTAACTGATTTGTCCCTTTTATTCTGGTGTAACAAAAAAGGTTGTAACAAATATGGATAACAAAAAAAGGCTAAAATGTCAATTTAATTAGCCTTTTTGGTAGCTTTAATTTTTCAGCTTGCATATGACATCATAATTGCAATTAAATCTGATGTGAAAAGATTCCATCAACCACTTTTCTAAAAGAAAAAATAGTTTTATTTCTGATAAATTCAAACAAATTCAGATGAACAGCATCTCATTCAACAATCCTACAATATTTACACCACTTTTTTGCCTCTTTTGCCTTCAGTGCACAAGCATTCACTGCAGTGATCATGACATCCCACAGCCATGATAATGGCAATGCTCCTGTCCATGTTCTTTGCAGCTCTCTACCACTTTGCTGAGTGTTGTTCCTGTGCAGAAGTGCACACGTTTCTTTGCTTTTAACAGAGGGAGCTGTTTTTCTTTCAGCAGAAACTCTACTTCAGCAGCTGTGTGTTCTGCTAAGCTTGTCTCAGAAAGCTCCTGGAAATTTCTTCCCTGTCAGAGCTTCCTGCTTTGCTCTTTGACACAATAATCTTTAAAGCGTCTCACAGGAGTATTTCATGAATTTAAGCCCCAAGTGGTATGAGATTGGCATGTGGAGCTTCTAAAACAGCATGAATGAGAAATGCCTTTTTGGCCTATTTGGAATCATCACGTCAACTGTCTTCATCTTTTCTGCTTAACTTTATAGATGTGATAAATATGCCTCAAATTTTGTGTATATAACCACACAGATTGGAATTTACTTTTTTCTTCTTTTTTTCTTTTTTTTTAATCCAGTAGCATGTAAATTAGTTCCCATGACATTCCACTTCTAGTTTGGTGATCTTGGAGAAGATTTTTGCAGTGATGTAGTAGCTTCTCCAGACACTGGTAAACCTTATGCACAAACCTGTCTGAGTCAGGTTTTGTTCCATCAGGTATAAGCAGGCACATGGTACTGAGTTTAGGGACTAAAACCGGGCTTTCAGGGGCAAGTGCTGATGGGAGGAGCCTTTCTTGAGACGGCAGATGATGCATGTTTTACAAATCCTCTCAGTAGAACCTCCTTACTTGCTTGTTTGCTTTCATCTTACAGCTAAATTCAGTTATAATAATTATAAGTTACCTACTTAAATCCCTTTTGCTGTTCAGTTAGTTGCTGAATTTATCTCACACTTATTCTGAAGCCATAATTCTGCTCTTTCTTCAACAGCTGCCATACTTCAGTGCAGACTAACCTCTTTAACTTAGTGGGGAGTATAAGTGTGACTGTTTCATACATGCTCTTTATGATCACAGTCACTTGCAAACTGCTTTAAGTTCTATGGGGATAAAAGACTACATAAATCTCTGATTATGGTTATTATGACTATGCTAACAAGAGCTGGCTGAGGAACAAGAAATTCTGTCTTGTAACAGGTTTTGAAATTCCCCACTGGAACAAGATCAAACCTTTTACTGTCTGTGAAGTAGAGCTGTTGAAACATCCATTTTCAGATTTCCTAGTCTGACTTTTTTTTTAATTTGGGATCTTTGTGACGTCACTTGAGATCCCAGTTACCTACCCAAGCTAAACTCCAGATGTCATTAAATAACATTTTATTTAATGAAAAATGTTTTGTCAAAAACATTTTGAAGGGTTGTAACATTCATTTCTAGTGCTTCCGTTTCAAGAAGAAAACACCACATATTCTTATCCTCTACTTGGAAAATGGGAACTTACTATATTTCTTTATGTTTAGAGCTTTGTAAACAGATCCTAATAGAGATGACAGTAGTAAATAATTGACTGGGATGTGTATTTAGGGTGTCTACCTTAAAAGAGAGTACACAACCAGTCTGAATGTCATTCTCCCTTGGCTTTGGGCACTGCTTGCTTTCTTCAGTCATGTGACACTTGCCAATTTTCAGTAACCACAGAAAACAAGTCTTTAAAACACACAGGGAGAACTGTCAGAAAATACCAGCATGCAAAATGCATTGTGTTGAAATGGAATTATTAGGTGACCTCTGGGAGAGTGGCCAGGGGGAAGGTGTATAACTATGTGTCTTGAAAATAAATTGTCCTTCTACTGCCTCAAAAAAGGAATGTGTGAAAGATGTCAAAGGTCTTTTATCAAGTGGAGCTTTCAGACATGTTGGGAAAGCAGAGCAGCTGCACAAGGTCTGTGAGGCTGCCCACACATAACTAAAGTTCAGAGCATGGGGTGAGCAGCTCGGGCAATGCTCAGGTGAGGAATGGACATTTCCTAGTAAATAATTTTGCCATTGATAAACAGGCTTGCATCCAGATTTCATTTTGTGTATCCTTAAACTTTGCAGAGACAATATCTTCAAATATTAGTGTGTTTCAAATGGATTATTTTTTTGTTCTTTTACACAAAAGAGTACACTTCAGATATGGCAGGGAAAATGAAATCTAGTATGGTGGTGCTTGCAGCCTCTCCATACTCCAGAATGGAAAATTCCCATCAGTGTCATGTGAGACCTGCCCATCATTTTTTCTTCATGCTCCTAAGCACAATTTTGAAAAATGGATGCGTTCCTTCTGTTAGACACCGGCCAATAGTGCAGCAAACAATCTGTTCACAGAATTACAGGAGAGACTTTTACCTGCATCCAGGTCATTATTCTCTTAGTTCTGCTTATATAGCATCTATTTGTCCCCCATTCTTTAACCTTCTCATGTGAAGGATTCATTGCATTGATTAATTTCCAAATATCGCTTGGGGTTTTGCTGTCTAAAATTTCAGCTACTTGCCAGCTCATAACAAGAAAAAAAAATATCAAGTAGGGATTGTCTGAGTTCAAGCACTCTTCTGTATTTTCTGTATGAGGAATATTTTTGGCACTGCTAATCTTTTTCACCAACCCTTTTTTGGAAACATGGAGGGCAGAGATAATGGTCTAAGAGAGGAGGGGTGATAAACTTTTTTGACTTTTTGTAATATAGTGATGTGGTAATATCTGGGACTTGTCCATGTGGTCTGGTTGTTAGATGTTGAGCACTCCTATAGGTTACAAAGCTGCAGCTAATCATTCCCGGGAGCAAGAGCACAAAGAAAGTGACTGGAAGGGACAGATTGAATAATCAAAAATACCCTTTTGAATGTTTTTTTCCCAAGTCCTTCTTGTGTTTCCATCTTTGAGGTGTTTCTTTTCTCCTGCTAGGACACCAAGCCCCACAGAACAGGTGGAGTGGCAGCAATACTCACATACATTAAATTAACAAGGAAGACACAGATGGATGTTTGGGTTTGGGTGAAGGGTTTTGTTGTTATTGCTCTTTGTTTTATTTGGTTTGGGTTTGTTTTTTTTGGTTTTTTTTTGGTTTTTTTGTTTCTATTAGTTTGTTTTTCTTTTTGTAACAAGTAGTTTAAGCATTTCTTGCAACTAGGCTTATCTACTGCTCCTCCAGCAGACAGGAGTGTTTTGTTTATTTTAGCTAGAGGGCTAAATCCTTTAAGCCTCCCAGAAACTTACTCGTGCATTTCAAAGAGCTCTGTGAATACAAAGTGAAGAGAAATATAAATATGCAGAGTGAACTGTCACCCTAGCATTACTTATTACTTACTTACTGTGCATTTGCCTATGATGATTTGAGTGCCTTTGTCTCAATTCATTTATGTAGTCTTGGTCTTGCTCTTCTTGGACTGCTGCTCTTATTGGCATTGCAATGTTCTCCACAGTAGTTTTTTCAGGATTTCCTCACTTACAAACCTTGTAAACCTTGTTCTTCTGCTCAGTATTGCTCCCAGTCACTGAAGCAAATCTTAAAGATTTGGTCTGAAAACATGTAGCTCCCATTTAAGGATTAAATTGGAGTCACCTGAGTGACTTAGAGCAGGGTGTGTACTTGTCCTTTGGAGCTCAAGAGAAGGCTGTGCTGCTCTCAGGGCATTAGTGTGGCTCTTCATCTCTCACCAGTTACCTAACTTCATCAGCCATGATGATTTAGTCACCTTGGGCTCTCCTCTGCCCTCAGGTGTAGATGTTGCTGATCAGATAGGCAGGCACCTGTGATCAGACTAGAGAAATATAGCCAGTAGTGTCACTCCATGTCCCACTGTTCCTTTACTTATCTCCCTTGGCTGCCTTCTCTCCAGTTCTGACCCAGGATCGCTCAAATCCTCTTGTGTGTTTTCTATTGCTGACTGATAGAAGGAAACACTAGGAGGACATCAAACACTTGCGGGTTGTGTAGATGGCAAAATGTAATGTATTTTTGTAGAATGTAAAACAATTGCATGGTCAATAGATGAATAGGGTCCCGATAGTTAAAGGACTTTAGAGATTTCCTCTGCTGTCACTAAAAGCTGTTAACATGCCACTGCAGGAAGTGACAATCTGCCGATGTGAAGGGAATGTTATTTAAAGTACTACATTACATAGGAAGCTAATTCTAGAGCTCCTGTTTTAATGACTTTAACATTCACAAATTAACCACTAAGCACTTCCTTCATATAAGTGCAGCGTGCAGAACACATGCATGTTGACACTGTTTTGAGGCCTTTTCTTTAATTTCCTTAAAGTTTTTCTTCCCAAATCCCATTGCATTTAGTCCCCTGGAATCAATGAAGATGCCTAAGTTAGTTCGGTATACCAGAAAAGCAGGTGGTTTGCTGCAGCATCCTTGAGGCCTTTTAACCCAGCAGCTGGTGAGGTGGATTACAGCCTGCATGCCACGGCCCACAGCAGCCTCCTCACCATTCCCACAATCCAGATCTTGGTATCTTCTGGAAAGCTGCCTTTTCTGTCCTTCCGTGGCTGCATGGAGATGAAACAGGGCAGATTCACAGGAAGGATGTGGGGCCTGACCCATGGCTGGAGCATCTGTGACCTGTGGTCAATGTTCTGCCTTGGGCTAGCACAGAGGCACATGAACCTGAATCCATCTTCCCCACCACCAGAGTTCCCAGATGAGCTGCTGGAACCCACCCCGGCAGCATGGTAAAAATACAGCCAGTGGAGCTGGAAGCAAGAGGGAATGTAACCCAGCTGGCTCCTAGGGTTTGCAGATGGACTCCCCCCGGGTTAATCACTCAGCAGTTAGAAATCAAGTGGAGCTGATCCCTGAAATGCACTGTGAAAACAGGAATAAAAAAAAAGAAAATACATTAAGCCAATCATTATAACAAGGAAAATAAACACGCAAATAAATCATAACAGATTGAAAAGCAGTAAGTTACAAGGACATGTTTTTGTTGTTTTTGTGTAGTTCCCACTGAGCTAAGAGGAGAAATTAAAAAGAAAAAACTTAACTGATATTGAAATCAAATTGCAGCATTCAAAAGAATGTGATTAGAATATTTGTTTATCCACCCACCTCAAACACTCGTCTTCTCTTGGGGACACAAATATTGCAATCTTAAGAACAATTTTAATTTATGTGGGAAATACATCTTCATTTTGCCCTACTTATAACTTGCTGAAGGGAGATGAGTCCCAGTGCTAGAAAGTACTTTTATGGGAAGCTTCACTTGATAGATTTGAGGTAGAAAACATTGTGTGATCAGTAGGAAATAGCACTTCCACTGCCAGCAGTAGTGTTGTGGGTGTGGTAAATCCTTATGGCAGTTTTCTTGTGTATGATGGAAGTGTTTGGAGTTGCTTGTGCAAGTGAAATGGGTGGGATTCTGCCAGTGCTCAACAGCTGTGATGAAGTGCTCCATTTAGGGAAGGTATCACTGGTAGTCATACTCATTAATTTTTCATGTGCTTCCATTAAAGAACTCTAAGATAAAACTTTTAAGTCAGAAAGAGAAAATAAACTCAGCTGACATGTCATCCTCCTGTTTTACTCAATAGTCTTTAGAACTATTATGAATAAAAATACTTCTGTGTTCTTTTTTGTAACTGTTTTCACTACAAGATGTGCATTTGTCAAAATCATTTTTAATGAAAAAATGCACCAAACAACGAGATGACAGCTAGAATAAGTGAGTGAGGGAATACAAGGACTGAAATGAGGAATCAGAATGAATTTTTCTCATGGTTACTTCTTAAGTTTTAGTCTGTGATATTTTCTTTGTAATGGCATGGAAATTAGTGTAAAAAAACTCATTTTAAAATGCCAATATGGGAAAAAATATTCTTGGTTAGAAATAAACTAGCACAGCACAAGTACTTCAGATCTGTTGGGAAGTTGCCTTAGCTCTTCTGCAAACATGGTATGTAAGTTCAGGACTTTACCTTTCTCTATATCAGTTTACTACAGTGTTACCTATAATTCTGTTCTGAAACATGTCTGCTGAGATGGACACAGCCTTCATTGTTCCTATCTTCTCAGAGGAAAGGTTTTGATCAACCCCAGTGTTTTCATGTATCTTTCCAGAAGTTGGTTTCACTTGTTTTCCAAAGTCTACCCTATTTCTGGATAACAAAAGCCAGTGGTTAAATTTCTCTAGTAGAAGGTCAGGTTCATGAAAAGCTGATATTTTTTAATGTGCTTTGCTTCAATGAACATAGACATACTCTGTCGTCTTACTTTGGGTTGAGACAAAAAACAGTTTTTATGTAGGTCTTAAATATGTATGCAGGGCAGTACAGTCATATTTGCAAAGTCCTTGTTTTGTATCCCATAATTTCACTCATACCCAACTTACCTTTTGCTGTTTACAGCTGAAGATTTTTTTCTTGAAATATGGTTGCAGCAGAATGTATGAACCTCTTGATCCAGTTGATGCAGAAATTGAGGTGGAATTTCCTCTTTATCTTGTGTTTTAACTGCTAATGAGTACAAGGAAAAACTTTGAAGACCTGTGTTTAAGTGCAAAGACAGTTCCCTGAATGACCCGTAGCAGATAATTTATACAACGTTGGTTTACTTCCATTGGGCTCAAATATGTATTTCCCATTTCTGCCTGAGAGCAGTGCAGTCATAGGGGCAAATACTGTATCCTAGTGCTCTTGCAAGGGGGTGTGAGCACTAGGCTGAAAACCAGAGACATCTAAATTGAGATTTCAGAGGTATTGGAAATAGCACGTCTCATCTTGAGGTTTAGGCTCACAGAATATAGAGGTGTAAGCTTTCGTAGAGCATCTGCTTAGTGTATGAGTCTGCATTTTGATTGTAAAGACAAGGAATATTGGCTTGAGCAGGATCTGGTCTTCGTCACTTGATTTAAAGAAATACAGGGTTCTCTAGAAATGATGCCAAATTCTCTTCTCATACTTTGCTCCATTAACTATTTTGCAACTTCTGGATTTACCAAGTTCTGACAAAATCTTGCCAGGTGTCAGAGACCACACATTTAAGAAAGCAAAGATTGTCTTTTTCCTTTATCCAGCTTTCTCAAGTCAGCAGTGTCCCGTTTAACGTCATGATTTTGCTGGTAAAAGAAGTGTCAGATCAAAATTTTAATGTTTACTTTTTAATGCTTAAAAATTTTATTTTCCATTGGTTGTGGAGGTTCACTTGTTAAATCTCCTTGCTTCTTAGTGACCTTCTGTGCCACAAGCTCTTTCTGTGTGGAGGGAGATGGATTTCCTGGTGTTACTGAGTGACATCTAAGGGTCTCTCTCTTGGTTGAGAGCTAGCAACAACGTCATGGGAACAGGCAGTATCAGGAGGATGGAAATTTTCCAGATGTCTTAGGCTTTCTTTCGGCAACTGGGGTCTGGTGAGTTTAGCAGCCAAATCTGCAAGTTTTCCAGCTGAAATCTGGACTCTCTCTGCACTGGGTAGGAAACCTTCCCTGTCACAGCACATAGTGAGATGTGTATGTTTAGCTGTGTGTGCCCCCAGCTCCCCCAGGACTTATGGGCTCAGTACCAAAGTCTCTGAATGCTTCTGATGGTGTTCCTGGGGTGCATGAGGTTAAATCACAGGTGCTTTGTTTGTTCTGGCTTAGACGTGGCAGCAGGCAGATAAAGGAAGGGCTTTCCAGACTGAAGAATGAGGTGAATGAATAGTGGGCAGAACAGAGATGTGGGCTTCAATTGCAGCAGGAAGGTGGCAATTTCACTCTGATGTTAGGATGCCTTTTGGGTGGCAAAGCATGGGATTCTTATCCTGCATCCTCTCCACACCTGACCTTGTGCCATTTGTGACAAACAGGGCATTTGCAGCTTTCTGTGATATGACCTCTACAGGTGACTTCAGACCCTGTTTTGAATTATTCAAGTCTCTCAACCGCATATCTATGGGTTGTCACTGGCTATTTCTCTATACATTAAAGCATTATGCCATTCACTGCTCAAGACAAAACTTGTGCTTTCTCTCTGAAGTTCATGAATTCTGTCCTTTCCTGTTGATATTGGCAAGTATATATCAGAGAGAGTACCCTGTATGTTTTTATTGTGACCATCTGTCATGGTATTAACAAAATGATTGCATAATCCAAACAACAGAATCCTTTGAGAGAGGAAGAAAAAGAAAGATACACATGAGTCATGTGGCTGACATNTAGATTTCTCAGTGGAAAAATGCTTGATCTTCTAAGTAACAATTAAAAATACAATATGCAATAAAAGCACTCAACTGCAATACAAACATATGCCTCAGGCTCCATAGTGTTTATAAAACCAAGTCATCATGGTGCATTTTAAAACTGGGAAACATAACTAAAATGCCTTCTTGACAAGGAGAAGAGACATTCTCATCCCATTTGACTGACTTTTCTATCTGCTCTCTCCCTGTTGAGTGCTCAGGGAGAGAGAAAGGGCCAGTCCTGCTCTGCACCACAAGGTCAGGGTGATTGTGGCTCCTCATTCCTCCAACATCTGCTTCATGTTCAAAGCAGCATCTCTAGGCACTGATATTAAGTGGGTTCTACCTAGAGTGAGACAGATAGGAAATTTGGTTTGTTTGTTGTAATATTGAGCTGATGAGTCACATATGTTGCTTGAAAGAAGGTAAGGTTTTAACATGATGGAGAGTCTGAGCTGTCACTGACTCTAATTAATCTGTTGGAAAAAGACTGAGACCTGCAAGTAAAAGTACAGCTGCTCAGGAAACACTATTAAGACCTGCAGGCATCCTCTGTTCTGTGACAGAAAACACTCCATACAAGTCAATTCATGGAGTAACTTCAGGTTGGTTTACTTCCTTGCCTGAGCCTAAGTTGTACAAGACAGCAGCATCATTTCTGAGATCATCTTAGAACTGTAGGTGGGGTACAGCTATGAGCAGCTTCGTGATACCCCCGGAATTAAAATAGATTTGTGGGTTTGAATGGGACAAATGCATGTGGTGATGATGTTTGTGATATTTTTCTTATTAAGAAAGAGACAAATTCTTAAGTTATTTGTGGTGAAGAATGCAAAAAAGTGTTTTGTTCTAGAGCAAAGAAAGTTTTGTTCTAGAATCCCTAGACAAAAACACTGTGTCTTGCTGTGTTCTTTTTCAGAGTAGGAGCCAAGCTCACCTTGACTCTGAAAACAGACTGGCAAAAAAATTGTATTAAGGTAGGATGGTTTCACATTGGCTAATGTTCTCACATGCAAAATAATGATCTTTACTGTTTAAAAATGAAATTTTGATGATAGTAATGATTCCTCTCAACAGCTATAGAAGTAATAACATTTTAAAAAACTTGAAGGCTGAAAAAATATATATAAAGAATGTATCTTTTTTTCACCTTTTTTTTTTTTTGTTAGTCTGTGTCTTTTATCCTATAATTAATTATTTGAATGCCAACTATTTGGTTATGGTGACATTTATAGCACAGATAATTTATTATCTTTGGTAACAATTGCTTTTTCTAATGGTTTGTCTAATTCTGTTTCTTTTAGCTTGGTAATGGCTGGGAGAGGCTCAGCCCATTGTCAAAAGCAGAGGCAGAGAAAGAGCAGTTTCTGATAACTGCTGCCTTTGATGTTCATATTCCATATTCCATGAAGAGCACACAAAGACTATACCTTTGTGCTTTCAGTAATTTACAATAACCAACATAAGGTTCAGTATGCTGGCAAGCAAAATGTAATTTATTTTACTCTCTCAGGAAGACTTTCAATGTATGATGTGTTATGGTTACTGGATAAGAGGATCAGGGGTTGGTGTGATTTATATATACTCTCACTAATGTTTTGCCATTTTTTTCCCATATATGGGAACTGTGAGGATAAAGAGGGAAGATTTGAAAACTGAAGAATATACTTTTGATCTCCAGGGAAACGTACTTTCAGATAAAAGACTCTTTGCTGCCCCTTTTTACCAACACAAGTAAGACTGGCAAAAATCACTGCACCCAGAGAAGATGGATAGAGGTGCTGGTTGCAAACATTTCATCTGGAGATGATATATTGTGCTAACCTTGGTTCTCTGTGAAACAGCAGGGTAATGTGCTCTTTACTTTCCTTTTTAGTTAGAGCTGGTGCTTGAGGCAAAAGCCAGCTTTTGCTGTGAGCATAGTACTGGTGTCAGGGGTCTGACAAGAAGCCAACAGCTCCCATGTTGCTCTGAGACTGGTTTGGGAGAAGGTGGGCAGGAAAGCTCTGTCAGGATGGTGACCAGCCTGGCCTTTTGCTCCCTTCTCTTCAAGGCATTATGCAAAGGTCTGGCAGAAGGAACGCACAGTGCCAGTAAGGACAGGGACAGGAAGCCAGTGGTGGCAGCTTTCTGCATCAGTCTTCTCCACTCCTGGTTAGTCTAAAATGACTTTTTGTAAGCCTCAAAGGTCTTTACTACACTGCTGTTGTTGTTGTAATGACGAGCATAGTCCCAGTGGTAAGAAGCCTTTGTGGAAAAATAGAAGAGCTTGGTTCCTTCATCTTTTTGGCCATAAAATCAAGGGAAAATTGCAACAGGCTGTTGAATCCCAGCTAAAATTTTTCCACTGGGATCTGTTCCAATGGAGAACACATAGCGATTTGCAACCAGATTGTCTCAAGTCTGTCCAGCTTGAACTTGGATAACTCAGGAAAGGAAAAAGAGACCCATAATGCTACAAATGCTACAAGTTTTGGGTTTGAAATTGCAGAAATCCTTGTGCAAAGAAAATACAAGTACAATGGAACTAAATTCAATAAAGATGAGTTGTAGTAGGGGCTGTGCCTGGAGCAGGAGTCCACAGCTCCACACAGCTTTATTAACAACAAAGAGAGCACAGCCAAGACTTTTTTAATGAATGTCTGATGCCACAGAAGGGCAGTGAGGAACATAGCTCAGAGGATTGCTTGTACGAAGACTTGCACTTCTGCCTCTCCCTTTCCTAAACTCCATAGTAACTAGGGACAGAGACATATATCATTTTAATGCGAAGGAAATGAAAACAGGCTCTGACTTGGAGGAAATCTTGCAGAGGAACCAAAAAGACTGACTTGCCCGTGTTTGTGGATTCGAAGGTCTCTCAAAAGTAAAAGGCACTTTGGGGGAGAAGTGGGGGAAACTTGTACAGTTCTGTTCCTTGTCCTGAGCAATGCAGTGGGTTGTGCTGGACACAAATCTAGAGCTCGCTTAGAGCAAAGGAAGCTTGCATCATGTTGTGCTTCAGAAATGGGAACCCACCCTGTCCTCTCATCTCCCCACACCCATCACAGGATCAAAGCTTGCCCTTAAAGCAGCCTGTAATATTGCTCTGGTTGCTGACATTTCTGCTTTTGCTATTTATTTCTGGCACTCGTTCCTTGGGCTGGAAGGCTGAAAGGTACAATCTGTGTTTTGACAGACTTGGTTTTTACTTCTCATTGATGTAAGCTTGGAAGTGGGCTTCCTTGTTGCATTGTCTTATGGACTAGTGGGGTGGTTCTCTTTTGTGTTGTGGTGATTGTATTTCTTCCTACACTGGTTATCAGGACTGCATTTTGGATTTATTCACACAGCACACATTTGTCATTGGTTTTCAGCAACATAACTATATGGTGACAAGAATGAGGTCCTTCGATGTGAAGGAGGAGATGATGACTTACAGTAATGATTTCATCTTTAACAGACTGGGCTAAAGTGTTGAATCTTCACCAGAGTAAGTGAATAAATGTGATGTATAAATGGAGCCCTTGTGCAATGAAAACATGCTCACCTTTCTTTCAGGACCAGTTTAGCATATGCTGATGTAATTCTGATCCCTCAGAATCTTCTGTCTTCAGCACCAGAAAAGAGATACTGGTCACATGTGGCTGCTGACCTTGTCAGCTCTCACACGAGTTAAATGTGAGCTTAAGAATGATGTATTTCTCTCTGCCCTTAAAAGCCAAATGGCTACATTATGACTTTAATATTTTTTTTTCTTACATTTCTGAATGTGAACAAAAGCCTGACACTTTGGCCTCAGTGTACACAAGAGATATGAAATTACAAAGGCATAAAACAATACCCACAAAGTATTTAATTTCAACTCTTTTACCTGGTCTTTTGTCTTTTAGGGGAAGGGAATTGATGTGGGACAATTTTCAGTATTTAAGGTTGACAACACTGTATTTTACAGATCCCTGGAGTAATGACCGTGTTCCTTTTACCTGTCTGTGCTGAGCACTGAAGTAGCTGGGGTGGATAATTATTATAGAAGCAGAACTGGACAGTTAATATGTTGTTGCTTCAAGCTCTTTGCAACTCGAGTAGGCATTACTGCATAGGTTATATTTGACTCACATTTTGAAGGTTACCTTCACATCCTATGAGCAATAGAGACCTTTCCTCCTCAGCTTTTGTTTTATAAAAGGCTTTTAAAAACCCTCAAGACACTCAGGAACTTCAAATTTGAAGTGAGGGTTTTGGGTTAGTTATTTTCCTTCATGAAGGAATCCTTCTCTTAAAAGAAAAATTATCCTAATATATATCAAACCTGGTATCCTGCTGAACAAAAGCAGGTAGCATATAGATAGAGCCTGGTTTCTTCAGTCAAGCTGTCAGTAGCTAAAACATTATGGACTAATGACCTTGCATCCTCTCCTTTGGCATGCCGTGGAATACCAGAAAGAAATTTAACAACAGCCTTTCAGCCTGCAGGATATACATTTCAAATCCTGCATGCTGGCTCTTTTCTGGTGCTCACGTTTCAAGGTGATTAGTGCCTTTTTAACATCAGTAGAGGGCAAGATGAAGGGAGGGGTGGGTGTTTCAGCCACAGGGTATGCTGCTGCCTCGAGTTCCATGATTTTTGGGTGATGGCTCTGACGAGCAAGATCAGCTTTATTGCTGGACTGAGGATTGTTCTGGCTGATATCTGTGGGGATCTTGGGAAAGCCACTTGGTAAGTGTTGCAGTGCAGAAAATGCTGGAATTCAAACATTGCATCCAGAGGGCAAGTGGTTGAAAAAGCTATTTCCCTTTGCTGCTGCTGTTGTTGTACTGACTCCATTACAGCGAAATCAGTCTCAAGGATCACAATCACTTGTGCTACTGCTGCTTGTTTGTTCTGAGGCAAAAAGAGCCACCAGAAAAACTCATTTGCCAACACAAGTCAGTTTGTACTCTGGGATTTTACTGACAAAGTTCTACATCAGGGCAAAACAACGTCTGTAAGGGGCACCAGTAGGGCAGCAAAAGTATCACAATGTGCAGAAGAGAAGTGTATGAATTTAGAGCAGTGACAGAAGTATCCCCCACAGGCCAATGAGGCCCAGTCATGTGCAGAAGTGCTGGTGATTGACTGCTTTAATTTGAAATCAGAAGTTGGCTATTATGGATGTCAACACAAGAGCTGGTTGAGCATTCCCACAAACATATTTCTGAAAGGAAATGACGTGGGTCATATGTATTGGAAACAAAACTCAGAGCATCGTTTGAAACGTTTGCAGGTTTATTTATCTAAAGGCAAACAAAATAGATCAGGAAATGTCTTAGCTCTTCTATGTCTCTTTCTACTTGTTAAAGGATAGGAATAACAATAACCCCAGGAAAATCTGAAATGCAGATATTAAAAATAATAAGCACTGTTTCAAATGTCTGAAGGATTTTTTGGAGTGTTTTCCTGGCTGGGTTATTCTTTCCTTTCCTGAACTGGCTGGAGCACAGCCCCCATTGTGCAGACTCTGTCCCTTCCAGGCAGCCGTGCTGTGAGCACTTTGGGTTTGTCACCCCAAGTCCACAGCAGTGACACTTCAATCCTCTGTGCTTCCCTATGTGTTGCAGTGCTGATGTAGGGCACTCCTCTTCCCTGCAAACAGGCCACCCAAGGGCCCCGCAAGCACACCTGCAGCTCAGGCTGGGCAGGGGAAGCTGGGTTATGCACATCCTTCTTCCTCGGTGTCCACACCAGAGCAAAGAGCCTCAGGGAACTGGGGCCCTGCTTCGACCTGTGGATCCACATCCTCTCAATTGCTCTTCACAGCTGGACCCAATCAGAGCTTGCACACAGTTGTGAGGTGATATCTGCAACATAAAGGGCAGAAGGTGCTCGTGCTACAGATGTGAAGTTGACAAGAGCCAGGATAGAATTAAAGATGTTTGGGTTTGTTTCTTTTTCCCACTAAAGTTCAAAGCTGTGGCTCTGAACTCTGAAATAATTGGTGCTGCTGTATGAAAAGGGCTTTTGCACAGAGTGATTCTCTGGAATAGGAATTTGTTTCCAACATCACGTACTGCTTTTTCTTTGACCACCATTATTGCCTGTCCTAGTCACTGCTTCTAAGAGCAGCCAGCCAATGCCTTGCCCAGGATTTTTCCAGGAGTTACCACAGGTGAAGAGCCCAAGCAATTCTGTGCTTAAAAATGGCATCAGTGTGGAGGAGAGCATCACCCCTGTCTCCTGTATTCAGTTCTTCACCAGCTGGGGGAATGAACAGTATGTTTTATGCTGAATGATGAGGGATCAAGTGTGGCTGAAAGCCATGACCTCTCCAGATTTCTATTTTTTCAAAGGCTCTTTTCTTTTCCCTGATGTCATTAGTGTTGCTATGGAGTTTTACAGTGCTCCACTTGGAAGCTGTTCATGCAGTTACTTACACATGCACTTAAATGACTTAATGAAATGTAATGAAAAGTTTTTTTGAGATGATTTATTGATTGTATTCAGTCTGCTTTGTAAGATATAAACATTGGGGAAGACTCAGCCTCTGTCATTTGAGAGTTACAATCAGATCTGGGAGAACAAATCAGACCAAAATGTAGGCCCCAAGGGCTTTGGCTTAAAACCCCCAACAAAAAGCAAAACCCTCTTGGTCTGAAGATTTAGTGAGTGATGGACACTGGAGTGATGCAAAATGGAACTTGTACTACAGTCAGTGTCAGAATGTGCTAGGGTTGAGTATTTTTGTTTCTGTGTCACATTTGAGAAGAGGGAAGATCATTATTCCCTTCCCCTGACTGCTCCACCGGTGCTTGGGCCACTTCATTTTGGTTCAACAAGTTAAAATGCAGAACATTACCCGTGAACATTTACTTAGTTCACAGAAATACAGGCCAATTTAAGCTACAGTAAAAGATGTTAAAACTGTTGTCTTAGGTCAAAAGCCTGCTCAGAGGCAGCTACTAGGTCTCAGCTGGCACCCAGTGGTTTCTGGTTTATGAATCTGAACTTTGGCCTTCATCTACAGTTCTGTTGAGATCAGTCTCTGCTGAAGAGGTTTGCCAGCATAACTGTGCTAACAAAACAGTCCTTGTGTAGACCCATCTTTTACTGAAGGAAAAGTGTATTTGCTATTAAAGCTCACCAGTTCTGTTGAGTGAAATAAGCCAGACCAGCAAAAGGACTTTGAAATTCTGTACTCTTAGGCTTTGTTTGCCAAAGAAATGTCAGTTATACCTAATTAGTTTACTTATACCTGCAAGGGCTCATACTGGAGGGTTGGCCTTATTTTCCTTTAGATTCTTATAATTGTTCCACTTGACATTGAACCTGTGAATGGAAAACAGGGGACATTCACAGAGGATGTCCCACAGTTCTGCCATCTATATTGTTTCAGCAAATTAATAATCCTTCTCTACTGAGTTAAGTAACTCCATTGATTTTAAGAGAGTTTCTCACTTGAAGAAATCTTGAGATTCAAACCCAAAACTGCACTACCACAGACAGAAATCAGAGCTGGGGTTCAGGCTTGGCTACATTGAAGGCAAATACCATTCACATGAAGGAATACTGTGGTATAATGTGATTTTGTCCATCATATATGCTGATGACAGATCTGAATGCTTAATCAAAGCCCTTTAAGAAATAATTCATAATGATATAGATCTGTAAGCCTAGATTATTGATCTTTAGGCCTTCAAATATTACATATAATTTACTAGGGAAGTCAGAGCTGTGATCTCTAACTTCAATGCTTTCTGTAGCATGTATTAGGGCTCATCATGCCTAGAACAAATATTAACTGGGGATCTATATCTCAGATTTATAATTTTTCTGTTTCCAGTTCCCCTCATTACTAGTCTGAGTGCTGCAGAATCCCTCAAAGATGCCATAAATGCAAGGCAGCTCTGACATTGGTAACTAGCCTGGGGCACATACTGGACTGTAAGGAAAGGCTGTCTGCCTAGGTATGGCTCCAGCCACGTGCCATGAGGATGGAGCAGAATAACAAAGCCTTTTCAGAAATATTTGTTATGCACTTGTGCTACAGACCTATACATCTTATCCAGTGAGGCAAAATCTGCTTTTGCTCACACCCAGGTGCCCTGGCACCTCTCATGAAGCTGAATTGTAAAGCCAACATGTGTTCAGAGAAGTGAGAGCTGAGCATGCCCAAGGAAGCAGCATCTTTGCAGCCTGGATTGTACCAGGTCTTCTTAAAGCACCCTTGAAGTTTTCTGGTGTTATTAATAAGCACAGGTAAGGTTTTGGATATTCTCTGTTGCCTACCTGCTGTGATGTTGTGTTGTATTAATTCTGGGCTCATGTTTTCCCCTGTTCTCAGCCCTCTCCAGTGAGATGCTGTTACTGGATTTACTGCTCAGAAATTTAGAAAAGCTTGTCACAAATTCTGGCTCCACATACAGGTTCAGGTAGAAGAGAAGACTAAAGCCTGGCATCACACCCTGCTCTGCCTTTCACTCTGATGGTGATGAACTTTGAGTCATTCCTGCCATGGTGAATTATACTTAATGTGTTTAAAATACAAATACATGTATTTATGACTAAGCAATAATGTTAAGTATACATTTATTAATTTAATAGACCAAGATGGTGTGCTTGTAATAAGACTGGCTTATTTAATGTCTAGCCTTAACTTGAAGTTTAAAGCTACTTCAAAAGATGTGGGAACCAGTCTGAAAAGTAAGAATATATTTCCATGCACTCTCCTTTTCCCTACATTAAAAAATGTGTCTGTGACCTTACATTGGTTTCAGAATAGAAAAACAGAACTGGAGAATGGAAAGAAATTTCTTACCATGCACTGCCTGTGTTAGAATACAGGGACTGTCTGCTCAAGGCACCCCAGACAGGGAGGACTTGTATCAACACCCTTCATCAGCATTATCACATATTCCATGCTGTCTGAAATGTAAAGAGCAATATGAAATTGTGGGACTGCTGAGATCTCCTGGGAACAGATTTTTCATGATGTTTAAGACCCATCTCACTTCTAGTTGGTCTGGTGTTCATGTGAGCACTATCTTTTCCTCTTTGGTGGTTTCAAAGTCTGTCTGAACTGCCCTGCTAGAAAGTTGGGTTAGTGAGAAAGGTGCTGAGGAAACATGAGTGGCTTGTGTGGGTTCCTGGTGCTTGTTTAAGAAATATCCTTTCAAAAGTAGCCTAAGATGAATATACATCCTTAAATCTGATCTCCATCCTAAATTGCAGAAAATCTTCTATGGGTTTGGGCTCCTGCAAATCTCAGCTATTGCGATGGTAGCAGTATTTTGAAAATTACCTGTTGTTGTGGTCCACAGAGGCAGTGAAGACTGTATTTCTCTCTTTTGCTTTCTTTTCTTTCCATTTATGTTTCAAATTAAGTAGTCTGGCTTTTGGGCAGCTGAAACAAAGGATTCTCCATGCTGGTAAAATAAAAAGTCCTTTCATAGTCACAGCATAAAAGACCTGTGAAGAAATGAGTCACAGCCAGGGAGGCACAACCCCTGGAACTCCCACCCCTCAGTAAGACTCTGAGTTTCCCAGCTGAGCAGTGAAATGTGTGGAGCTCTGTTTGCCCTCTTGTTTAATGTTCTCTTCATTTCCTGTTTGTTAAGCGATCTGAAAGTAAAACAACCAGGCAACCAAGGGAAAAAAACCCTTTCATAATTATAAACGGGGCCCAGCTGTGTAAGCTGGGCTGCACAGACTCTACCCAAGATTGCCAGAAGGGCCTGTGTGTCACAGATCCTTCGCTCTGTGGGTGCTCAGCTCTTGCAGAGTAATTGCTCTCTCCTTCCTCTAAATGTCTGCCTTCTTTTGAAAGCATCGCTAGCAAGGCACTCAGATTCATTAACTCCTGAGCACAGACCCTTTTTCATGTCAGTGTCTATCAGAGCTAATGTTACTGGGGATGAGAGAGGGTAAGTGAGGGTACTGGGAGCACAGAAGGCAATGTCATTTCAGTCATCTGTGCAATAGCAGCAACCAAGGGAAAAGGACTTTGGGGAAAGATTTCCCAAAACACCTTTTGATTTTACTACTGAAGGTAAATGATCTGCAGGGACATGACCTGACTGCAGTCACAGCATGACTTGCAGTGGGTGTGTTACAGTCATAATAAATTGCCGAGCATGTCAGTAGTGACCTGTGAATGACACAAACCAAACCAAAACTCCCTTACCTTGCCTGCTACTATGGGAATACAGCCTGTGCAAGGTGTTGCTTTGACAGTATTTGCTTTGCTTGAGAGGAGAGAGAAAAGTGTAGGAAGGGAATCTCAAGCAAGGGGAATCTAAATGTATAGCTGCAACAAATATGGAAGTTAGACTACATAAAACAAGATCTCTGCAAACAAGGGGTAGGTAAATATCCCTCAAGCACCCCAAGCTGAAGTGAAAATGGTAGTACTTAATTCCAAATAAAATCTATTACTGTCTGAACCTGGAGTGTCTTGACAAAGGCTTCAGTCTTTTCAGTAGATTCAATAGCACTTAGTGAAGAGGGGAGGAAAAACCCCAGACATCTCTGTGCATTCGAACTCCTTTCAAAGAAAGCAGCAGGAGAAATTCAGTGAATTGATCTTTCTCAGCATAACTTTATGGAAGGCAGCATGGGTAAGGAAAAATATGTTTTCCTTTCTAAAAGAAAAATGTCATCTTCTCACCTACCGTTCATAATCTCCTAAATACTTGATTGCTATGTCTATAGATAGAGGGTTTAAACACACAGTATCATTTTCTGACTGATCCTCTTCAGTGACTTC
Source organism: Bombycilla garrulus (assembly GCA_013400315.1). NCBI lineage: Eukaryota > Metazoa > Chordata > Aves > Passeriformes > Bombycillidae > Bombycilla > Bombycilla garrulus. The sequence continues at coordinate 1,727,794 of VXBU01013524.1, forward strand.
TACAAAGCCACTTCATTTTTTGCTTCGCCTTTGCCATCTGCAGATGGTTTTCTGGCAGAAAACACTATTCAAGAGCTATTTTGTCCATTTCCTCACAGAGGCTGTTCCAGGCAGCAGACAGTGTTGTCACTTCCTGACCCTCAGCTCGGCAGGGCAGGGTACAGGATGGAGCTGGGGTACAGGATGGAGCTGGGGCACAGCAGTGGCCCCGGAGGTGGTTGGGGAATGCTTTGTGCTGCATACTTGCTCCCCAGGATGTCCCAGCAAGGGGAGCCTTCCCGTGCTGTGGAACGTTAAGCAGGACTGACAAAATGGGTCAGCATCACTCCTCCTGGGCCCAGCTTCCCTCAGACCTGGTGGGACGTGTTTCCCTCTGCTGGCCAGGCCAGGTCAGAGAGCTGCCACACAGTGCTGGCCCTCAGATGAGCTGATGCTGCTGGTGTTGTTGCCTAGAAAGGCTGACCTGGAAACAGAGACTAGGTAGAGTAAAAGAATGAAAAGGTATTTATTGAAAGGATCCAGCTTGGGCCATGCAAGAACCCCTTGGGGCCACACCCAAGCAGTCCAGTCATGGTCCCAAAATGGATGCCCGGCCACAAGGTCTCACACTTTTATAAACTCTGGTCCATCAGCATATTGGAGTTAATTGTCCAATTCCAGCTTCAGGTTGAGAAGCTCCATCCTCTTTGTTCTCTCTCTTCCTTCACTGTTGTTTACTCTCTTGGGCGTAAAATTTGTTCTTGGTCCCCAGCTAGAAAGGAATTGTTTTGTCTATCTACCATGTGAAGAGAGCTCACCAACCCCTAATATGAAACCCAGAACTACACATTGAAACAGCACAGAGTCTGAAAAAATATAAAAGCTAAAACTTAAGGCATCATGTTAGGTGAGGGTACTGAGACACCTACCTCCAACTCAGCACAGGCTTGCCACATCGTTGTGGAGAAGCTGCTGGCTGCTCTGCGTGCAGCTGGGGGCTCTGAGCAGGCAGCATGCAGGGGCTGTGCAGCTGGGGCAGCCCTACAGGCACCTCACTGGCATCTCTTCTCCACCCAAATGTCCGTGCTGGAGAGCATATCAGCCATGTGTTGGGCAGGGAGCTGCCCCTGAGGCCAGCAGGCAGTGCAAGGAGAATCATACAGGAATATCCCTGCTTTGCTTCTCCCAGGCTCCCATCACTCAGGGACTTATGGCATTTCTGCTGTTCCCTCTGTGCACAATGACCTAGGACTAGGAGTAAGCATCTACAGAATCCTGATACCACTGAATGTGAAAACTGGTTAAAATATAGAGACTTGATCTTGTGACTTGGCCCCTGGATTGCATCTTCTCTTTCCTTAGTTCCCATAGGAAACCAATATAATGGCAGTGGAAGGTTACTTGTCTGTTACTCTTCCCAAAGCTTTTTTTCTGCTTAAGAATATGTAGTTAACTCCTTCCTTTTGTTCTTGCATTCTCACTCTTAGAAGGGTCCATGAGTTTGGGCAAAGTATATTTTTTCTAGTAAGCACTGTATCTGTCTGTGCTGTGAACTTCCACACATCTTTCTCAGAATTATTCAAAACAGCCCAACTCTAACATTGAATGTTTAGGGTCTTCCTTGGCTTCCTTCTTCTCCTCATATTTTATTTAAAATTTTTATTTCCAGGAAATCCAGATGACATGAAAGCTTTCAGCTCTAATATTCTAGATGGAAATCTTATTAAGTTCCAAGCTCCAAACTGAACAACACTGTAAACTGGGAATAAAACTGAAATGAAGTCAATCAATCACTCTCAAGTCAGTTCAGCAGCTTGTACAGACACGTTCTCTGTGGTCTCGTCACATTCATATTAATGGACAAATCTGCCTCTTGCATTATATTCCATACATTACACTGTGTAATTAGAAGCTAATTGGAAGCAGTATGCAGCATGCCAATATTTGTAGCATTCAGATATCATTCAGAGCTTCAGTATTTGAGGAAAAACCTGATTATTTCTCAGAGATATTTCCAACTATGTCTACAAAGAAAACATGCTTTTGGAGTCTGTTTCCTCTAGACTTCTAGATTCTGGGAAGCTGAACTACTTGCACGTGCAATGCTAAGGGATTATATTTATAATTAAAAGAAATCCTTAGGGGTCACAGATCTATCCAACAAAGGTGATTGTTAGGCCTGCCAGCTGCCCCAGGCTAACCTCAGCATTAAGAAACTGCAAAAGTGTGGTTATCCTAGCCTTGAGGAAAGGCTTAAGGGTGGTACTTGGAAAAGACAGCGTGAAAGAGAGCACAGCCCTGCACAAGCCGAGGCTGCCTGTGACTGACTACAGATACAGGAACTGTGCCCAGTTCACAGGTTGTAGTAAAGACTAAAACTTGACTGAGGAAGGTGAATGGGGCATTTTGTAAAAGCAAGAAGCTCACTCCTTCAGAAGAGTAAGCAGTCACAAGAGCAGCTGATGGAGAATGTTTGCCACATATTAAACGTCCCCAGGTAGCTGTTCCCAGCTAACTGTGTCCTCAGTTACGTTTGTTGCTTATAAGGCTTTTGAATAGAAAGGATTCTCCATATAAAGACAAACCTCATTCTGAAATAGCAATCTGTTCTCTCCAGGCCTTTTTTATATTCTTGGCTCCAATTGTGAGACAGTATCTGTTGAACAAAGCTCTGAGCCCTTTAGTGGTGTAGAACATTTGAAAATTTGGTCACCTGTCTGCAAATATCCGCTTGTGCAGTGGCACCTTGTCCACGAGCGGGTTCACTGGCTGTGAACTCAGTATCTTTTAGCTCTGTTCCTATTTAGCACACTTTTCCTGATCACATCCCCTTTTTTGCTGGGTGTGTCTGTAACTTTGCTGCCCAAAGGCTTTGTGGCTGTGTCTTCCTACTTCTGATAGACAAATAATTGTTAATTTCCTTTGGTGGTCTCTCACCTTGTTCCCTGAGTTGTTTCTACTTCTCATGGGAGTCACCAAAACTCTGTATAGAGGAGAAAAAATTATGATGACTTCTAGCTGCAAATTTTCTCCAAATAATTTCCCAGGTTACAATGCATGAAAATTTTTGAATCTGTAGAGGTTTTCGTAAAAACAAGCTGCTTGAATATTTGTGACTGGCAACTGTTACCATGCCAGAAATTAGTCTACCCAATTCACCCTTCTTGTCTGTGAATAAGGATGCTCATCTTTAGCCAGGTTCCAAACAGGTTCATGGCAATGGGGGAAAAGCTAGAGAAAAAGATATATTCTAGCAAGTAAGTCAACCTCCCTCTTTTGAAATCTCAAAGCAGGAGGAAAAAAAGAAAGGAAAAGGAGATACTCACTTAGAACTCTTCCAAAAGCAGTCAAGGATTGTCACTTTTTCTTTTCAGACTACATTTATTGGCTTAGTAAACTTTAAGCATTGGAGACAATAAAAGTCTAGACTTTTTGTCATGAGGTCAGTAGTTCAAATAGTCTGATTTTTCTTCTGACATCTGACTCTCTCTTAATTTTCTCCCTTCTTATGGCCAACTAAGAAGGTTGCCAAACTTTATTGGCCAAATTGGCTCATTCAACCAGAAGTGAGTATCTCACCCACACACTAAACCACTGGGATTTCCTCTAATGTAGTAGATGTCAGCTATAACAAGTCCCTATTAATAATTAATTGAGTTCCTATTGGGACTGTCTGAACAATTTTCTTTGCTTCTTGTCAAGCACCAGCACAGCTCAGTAGCCTAATTTAGTTAACTGACTGTATCATGGGCAAGTGTATCCATCCCATGTGAGGTGACCACCCTTTCACTATTCTCCCTGTGCCATAGTTTGAAGCCTTGAAAGAAAGGCTCGTCAGTGCAGATTTGTCATGTTGTCTTGAAATTGTGAGGGCTTAAAACCATTGGGGTGGCAAGACACACGCATGTGTTCTGGCTAATACAGGGTGTTTTAATATCTCTGATGGCCTTGCTCCGGTAGCACACCTTCTTACAGCTGAATGCCACTGCCCTTGTATTCCCTCTGGGGCTCAGGGCTCCAGCTGAGGGGTTGTTCCAGGAAGTCAGGCAGGGGGTTAGGGTGCATGGTGTCTCCTCTGGCCCTGCTCCTCGAATGCTCAGGCCAGGATAAGTGGTGTTACTGAACTGTCCTGTGCTCCCCTCTCAGCTCTGCTCAATGGGTAATGGAGTGGGCAATTACACGTGTCCTTGTCACCGACCCCAGAAGGCAGGGGAGCACTTTTGGGGCAGGTTGTGGTGAAAGACAGTGAGATCACACGCCTCTGTTACATCCATGAGTCTGCAAGTTTTATGGCTTCCCATGCAGACTGAGATGAGCTTGGTGTGGTATTTAGAACAAGCAGAGCCCTGCTCCCTGGATGCCTCCTGACACCCCAGATTGCTCCAGGGTTCTGTTTATGGCTGCTGTCTAAGCTGGGGTCCAGGCAAGCTTGGGCTGACAGCGTTACTGGCAACAACCAAGAATTCCGAGTCTTAGACTTAGCTGAAGGGGTTTTATCAACATAAACATGACAAATCCTAGCAGAGTCCAGCACTTGTCCCCATCGGCCCTGTTAAAAATAATGTGTTAAGCTGGTCAAGTAAGTGGACTACTCACAGTCAATCAGTATGGGAATTTTGATATAACTCATTTCTTACACTTGCTCTTAGTTACAGCTCTAGTAAGTCTCAGCTGTATAAAAGAGACCTATATTAGTTTCAAAAGGAGCAGAGGAGGAAAGTGTTTCATTCTCAGTTTCTAACCACTATTTTCATTGTTCAGAGATACGCCGGAAATAATATTCTGAAAAAAAAAGCAGAAAAAAATTACAGAGGGTCATTAGTATTCTTTAGTTTATTTGTTATATGTCACTAATGTGGAGCAAGATTTATTTTTTTTAATGGGTTCCAAAGGACAAAGGTCATTTGTTTTGCCTGAAGGCTTTAGTCATCGGTGAAGTTATTTTCCTGGTTCCAGCCCTGTTCTTTCCAGGACATGTGTCCTGCTATTTGAACTATCCCTTGAGCTGAATAGACTTAGCTGAGCTGGAGTTTGTGTCCTGACCTGCACCGAAAGTGGCATGAGATTGTGTCTTAAAAAACAAAGCCTTTAGGATTCGAGCAGCTTTTTTCTCCCTGAAGAGATAAGGAATAAATAAAATTTCTGAATCTACATACTTTATTCCTCAACCTGAATAGGTTTTGCCTTTTCATCCTACTCAGATAAAAAAACTGTACTCTCTCAGGATTTCCTGACTCATGAGGAATCTCAGCTACTGCAAAGCTCATCAACAACTATCTGAAATCCTGCAGAACAAGTGCTGGAGCAGTGAGGACAGGAGGATGGGGCTGACAAGGCTCACACAGACCTGCTTTGCTGACAAGAACTGCTAATTTTTCTGAGATATCCTTGAGCTACCTTAAGGGGATCTTCCTTCAGGTGAGAGTATCCACCAAACTTATCCCCTTTTGCCTAGTTTGGACCATAAACCTCATCTTTATAGAATCACAGAAGCACAGAATAGGTTGGGTTGAAAGGGAAGTTAAAAATCGTCTAATTCCACACCCCCTGCCATAGACAGGGATGCCATTCCCTGGCTCAGGTTGATCAGAGCCACATTTGACCTATCTTAGAATACTTCCAGGGATGGGGCATCCAAAGCCTCTCTGGGCAATCTGTTTCAGTGCCTCAGCACCTCACAGTAAATAAATTCTTCCTGTCTAAACCTGTCCTCTTTCACTTTAAAACAATTGCCTCTTCTCTTGTCATAATCTGTCCATGTGAAGACTCCCACTCCCTCCTTTTTATACGCCCCTTTTATATGGTACATTAAAAAACTTGCACTGTGTCCATTTTTTTTTTTACCATTCTATGTGTCTTTATAATGTGTAAGTGATTTTAGGAATCACTTGCTTCAAGCCCTCAACCATTGCTGTGTAGCTGCAGAGTGCTAAGGCTTTATCACAGTTTGTTTTCCCTGTGTGAATGGGTTGTGTATCTGAATCCAACATTTGACTTCAGAGCTCTGCTGTGCTGTTACTGTGATGCCTTTGTAGTTTCAGGCTTGGCTGAAAATTGTTTCTCAGATTTTGAAATCCCTGCTCATATTCTCTGAGGAAGAGGGTCTTGAATGGAGATACAGGCTTGAAACATGAAGTTGAATTCTAGTTCTCACCCTGACTTCTGAGGTGAGCAGTTTTGTTACTGCTGCTATGTGCAAGGCTGAGGAACCCCAGTGAAAGGCACTACAAAAGTTGACTCTCACCTCTAGTGGGAATGACTACTGGAGGACCAGCTAAGCTACTTCCTTTTCCTCAGTGAGAATCAACCACTCCAGGTATTAATTATTCAAAGTTGATATTTCTGCACTGTTTAGGAAGAATCTGGTGGCCCAAATGGCTCCAAGAATAGCTTCTCTTTGTTATTTTTTAATGTGAAAGTTTTACTTTGCTTCATCATCCAGGGCTATTCTTGCTAAAGCGGTATATATTACCCTGCTGAAAGCACATGAAGCATCAAACATCTTAGTCCAATTTTTTTTACCTGAATGTTCAAGGTTTGACAGACAGCTATTTCTAAGCTCACAGGCAGACACATATTGACTGAAACAGCATTAAGACATTTCCTGCTTTCATCCTGCCCTTGAATGCAAAAACTTTGGGCTTAAACCTAAACTAATAGGTGAAGTATTTGGGAATATTATAATAAAGCCATAAGTAGCTTCCAAATATACTTCAGCTTCCATTTGTATGTCTTTCCTGGCCCGTCCACGCAAGGGAAAAGTGTTTCCTCTGTGTATGTTGTTTCTCTTTAGGCTGGCAGGGAGGTACTGGTACTGCCAGGTGGTTCAGCAGGGCGGAAGACCATAGAAAAGCAGAAGTGATAAAAGATATGGCTCCACAGGTCACTGAAGATCCTGTGGTGAAGGAGTTTGTGTCTCTCACCCTCTCTCCCATCTCCACCTGCTCCACTCCGTGTCTCTCACTGCTTTGCCTCAGGCTCCTTTGGTACTCACTGGACCCACATAGAAACTGATTTAATGAGTGATCTGAAAGCATCACTGGTTTTATGCTGTCAGAAATATAGTTGGCTGCTGAAGCTGGCACCTGGCAGATCTCAGCAAGAGGGTGGGCTGTACAGCTGTGAGCAGGAACAGGAGAAAGGAGAAATGCAGAGAAGAACAGACTTCTGTCTCAGCTGCGACTAAACACTGCTGCCTGTGAAACTGCAAGCACAGTCTGAGCGGAACGGCTGATCCAGGACAGAGCCTTGGATCCTGGAGGGCTTGGTGGTGATGGAATGCAAGACATCTAAATGCTACACTTCACAAAGATAGCAAATGCTACATGCTATCACAAATCAACCTCCAATGCCTAGGTTCACTTGTTTCTCTGTAGATGAATTAAAAGTGGAAGGTAGTCTCTTCAAGGTGTTTTTAGGACTTGATAATGAGCTATCAAGTGTTGCTTGGTAACATTCCCACGCATCAGAAGCTCTATCTACATTTTGGAAGAGAGGCCAACCTTTTCCTGTGTAATATTTGATGTATTAGAATGTACACCATTCTAATTTCTTTGGCTTTCCCAAGCAGATCATTGGGCTGGCTGATTTTGTCTCCCCACACCTACAGGCGGGAATAGTTGCATTTAGATCATGCATGTTGATTTATTTTTTTGTTATGTGAAACAGAAATATTGGAAAATATTTATTGATTTAGGAAACTGTCCACCCTGATCTAAGTTTACATGTGAACCTGAAAAGTTCTGCATAAGATCTCCCATTTTATATGAAGATATAAAATATGAAGATTTGTTAAAATTGTACACAAAAGCCACACATGTAACTAATATTTCCAAGTATCACAGCTAAAGTTATATTTCTGAGGGGATGAAATTTCCTCACCGATGTGCTTTCCCATCCAATGAGTGACACATCAGCCTTTATCTAAGCAGCAGTCTTTGTGGCGTCAGAGGGAATTTTGTCTGGTTTAGAAGATCTTTGCAGAAGCTCTTCATCCCATTTTTGAATGCTACAGCTTACCAGGACTGTGTTAGGGTTCTGATACACTGACTGCTGTCTTTCACAGCCACGACTTCCTGAAATGTCTTTCTCCAAGCCTTCAGTAGTTGTTTGTAGAGAGAAATGAACCAACAGGGGAAGAGAGTGAGAGAGGGAGAGAAAGAGAGAAAGAGAGAAAGAGAGAAAGAGAGAAAGAAAGAAAGAAAGAAAGAAAGAAAGAAAGAAAGAAAGAAAGAAAGAAAGAAAGAAAGAAAGAAAGAAAGAAAGAAAGAAAGAAAGAAAGAAGACTTCAACATTGTGGGGTTTTGGTGGTTATTTTCAGTTTTTTTTCCAAATATGATAAAATGGGTTCTGGTTTCTCCTCCCTGAATGACCTAATGGCTGAAAACCCAGAGCAAGGAGAAATCTGGAGATGTTTGTGAGGCCCCTGTTTTCTTTTTATAAAGTACTAAAATCTTACTGGCAAAAGAATGCATTTAACCTTACAGGAACTCAGCAGTGCTTTTGACTCTGTCTTCCCTGAGGTGTTTCAGTTACCAAATAAATCACTGCAGCAACGGCAAAACGGCAGTGAAATTTAATCCCTACCTGCGTGTCCAAGCAGCCCGAGGCTCTGCTGATTGGTTTCAGCCCCGCAGTCACGTCCGCCAGGGCTGAGAGCAGATAACACATGTTTATTTGATAGTGAACCACAACGTGCTCTCATTAGCTGAGAATGATTCGTGACGTCTGAGAGGACTTTTCCAACTCTATCGTAACTAAACCCATGGCGAAGTACATGTGAACCCTGGACTCATCTGAAAAACCATCCTCCTTGTTCCACGCCCTGACTCCTCTTGCTACAATTGCATTCATTATTTTCAGTGTCTTTCCCAGCGCCGTTGTGCCCAGCACAGGACTGGACAGCAAGACAGGAGGATACTGGGTGGATAGGAACACACTCCTAGGGAATTGCCTCCCCCACAACTCCCTAGACCCACCCTCCCAAGCTTGCAGCCCAGAATTCCTTTCTAGATCCTGCTTTCTAAAAGTGCCAAGGAGTGCAGTGATGAACCAGGAATCCCAACACTCCTGCCGAGGTGCCCACCATCCTGCTGCCCCAAGGGCTTTGCAAAATAGTAAAAAAACCAAATTAAAATAAAAAGTATACATTTTACAGATCAATAGAATAATTTCATATTTATGATGGCAAATAGGTACAGAATATCAAGGCTGCTTATTAATTAGGAAATTCCTAATTATTAACTGGCCTACATTTCCAGACTTGAAAATTGTAAATGGTTTGTGATTTTTGAAGACGTTATGAGTTGTAAGTTACTGAAGCTATAAAGCCTTTTGCAAGGTTTAATAGATATATTTAATTACCCCAGGAAAATGGAATACTGTCATAAAAAGACCTTGAAAAATCTCTTAGTATAACCATAGGTCCCAATCTGCATTTTACAATAAGCCACAATTCAGATGGGAGTTCATCTACAATGCTGGTATGTTAATAAGGAGAATATTTTTCCTTTAATATCAAAACTTCCAGAAGTCAGCTGTAACTTGAATCTGCTGTTGCATGAACTATAAAACCAGCTTATTTGAGAAAAACTTGAAGAACTGTTCTTTTCTGGAGGTGGATAGAATATAAATGTGTGATAAACTTTGTAATATTCATCTTTTGCTAAAACATACCAAATGTTTGGTTCCCTCCTCTGATACAGTGATCTACTGAGTGCATTCCTCTCATAGAGCCAGCAAATTGAGGAAGGTAAAATGAGTCTGAACATTGCCAAGGACTGTTAAGACTGTAACAGTTAACTGGGATGTGGGAATTCAGTGTACATGTAAATACTGTCTGACAGAAAGGAAAATGTTACCAGTGTTTCTGTGTTGGAAAAACACACTGGTAGAAATGAGAATTTAAGTGACACATTATGAAATGCAAACATGGAATTAGGGAAGAAATTATCAAGATGCAGCAGTAAAATTGGGAACGTGAAAGACAATTTCATAACAATGATCAATTGTGTTTTGCTTTGCAGGGGAAAAAATGGTTATTTGGACATGGTTGGAGAGCTGTTTTCTATTTAATGTTTATTACTTTTATACCCACTGATTTTTCAGAATCCAAAATGCTGCATGGTTATCCAAGCTCCTGGACAGATAAAATAAATTACCTGCCTGAATGAAGAGAGTCATTGTCTCTGGAAATAATGGAGGACATGAATACGTGAGAGGTGTATACGTGAGAGGTGTGTTTGGCACTGTTCTGTGTAAGAGGAGATCTGTGCTTCCTGAGTTTGTATTTCAGGGTTTCAGCAGAGCTCAGAAGAGCATCGTTAGCCCTCACCTCCTGCCGAGCGTGTGCATCCCCCGTGCATCCCCCCCGTTCATCCCGGAGGGCTGTGCAGCAGATCCAGGCTGGAGCTGCACGCTCCTAAGGAGGTGCCTACAGCTTTACACGCGGAGCCTCAGCGCTCCCGGAGCTCAGCAGAACCTCACGACGCCGTACCCCCCGGCACAAACCCTGGTTTTTGGACCTCCTGGCTGCGCGAGGGCGGGGTCCGGCTTGCCTGGGGCGCTCCGAAGCGTGGGATTGTGTTGACCTCTAGTGGCTGTAGCGGGCACCTTGGGGCGGGTGCAGCCAGCGGGCTCTGACACCTCTCAACACATCGCTCATTTCTTTCTCTAGGGTAATACCTGGGCATAAACCCACATTCTGTATTTAATCTAGTCATGGCTCATGGGAACCTTTTCGCAGAGGGTGTTTGTTTTCCATACAAAATGTTGCAGCTCTCTGCTCTGGGGCGATTTGCTACAAAAGCCCTAGTAAAAAGCCCTAATCCATGTTCTCCTTACCCTCTAGGAACTTCCTTTCATGATAGCCCACAATGTGCTTGGGCCCTTTCACATTCATGAGGAACAGACTTCTACCCTCAGGAGCATCTTGGGTAAAGCTGCTCAGGAAGGAGAGCAGGATGTGCCTGAGCTACGTTCTCCCCAACCATTGCATTAGAAACAGGAATGTGACAACTTGCAATGCATATTTCAGATGTGCACTTATCTTTCAGCCAAGGCCTTGAAATTTTTATTGAGAGAGCACAAATTTTTGACTATCTCACATGCTTCTGTGAAACAGCTCTTTCTGGAGCATTTTCCCTCTTCAGGAGAAGCCTGTAGTGCTTACTGGTGTTGCTGACAGTACAGGCAGAACCAAGGGATCACTCGTGATCCTCTGTGGGTGTGACAGCTATTCTACACAGTGGTGGCCCCAAGGGAGCCATTATCATGACATTGTTAGGCTGAAGCTGAAGGTTGGCCCTGTTCTTGTGTCACAAAAAAGACATTCAGCCTCACTAGAGTCTGTGAAGACTGTCAGAGGATGGCAACGTTTATCCCAAACCTTATCTCATAATTTAGCTGTAATTGAATCCAGCCCTGAGAGCCTCAGTTTGGAAAATGAGAAATGAACCATCTCTTACATCTCTAACCAAAAGTGGGCATAAATAATTGATAATAGATCAAATTTGCTGAAGTGTATAAAGGAAGTAATCTGTCTTCTTGCCAGCTGTTATGCTGAATAACCGAGAGGTTTTAGTGGAGACAGATGACAATGTTTAACATCAGTCATTTCATGCACATTGTTCTTATCTTTGTTTGTAATTTGAAAATTGTGCTGGGGGCTAGAGGAGATTAACAATGGGAAAGTGAGTACCAGGGAAAACAATATAGCTCTCTCAAATGGAAGGAAATGGAATAATGTGTCTGGCATGTCACAATAGCCCTGAGGAAGCTCCAGAGCTTGTCCTCCATCTGGGAGCCTGCCACTGCTTGTGCACAGAGCTTAGAGGCACAGAGCCACTGCTTGGAGACACAGAGCCTCCAAGGCTGCTGTGCTCTGATGCATTCCTCACACATTTCTCTCTTGTAGAGAAACTGCAGTGCCGGCATCTTTGTTCTTCACTGGTAGCTCTTCACTGGCCTCCAGATGCTTACAGCTGCAAAATAGCTGTTCTAGAGATATGTCAGATAATTTCTATTCTTTTCAGTTATACCATGTGGCTTAAATAAAAGATTATCTCCTCTCACACCTGAAAAGAGTGAGGCATAGAAGATCATGACTACTTGGATAGGGAGATGAGTGTGACACAAAGTAATGTCAATGAAGGGATGAGGCTATTTCCTCTCTTCTTGTCAGCCTTTTCCTGCAATTAGAAGCTATTTTGTAACTTGCTTTTCATGTGTAGTTTGGGGGCTCATGATCTTGAGATGATAGGAATCAAGCATTTTCCATGAGCATTATTTGCTTATATCAGATCTCATTTGCAAATTAATAACCTACATTTAGCTTTTCTGATCTTAATCTCACATAACACATTCTTGAGCAACAACCTGCTAGTTTTGGGCTTCTCTTTATGGTAGTCAGTATCACAGCAGTGCCTTCTGCTTCCACCTTAAGTCTGAAGACATCAGCTCAGCAGGTGAAATCCCAACTCAGAAACAATGCTAAGAGTCCCTTTTGCATGAGATGATTGTATTTCAGCCTTTGGCTTTAACAGATGCTGTAAAACGTCCTATGATACATTAGCCTTTCCAGCTCCTGCCATTAGGCCTCTGAATGGAAGACTCAAGTATGTTTGCTAACTGATAAGCAGACTATTAAAAGTGCTCAATTGTTTAAAGCTAATTTAAAAAACAAATACAATAAGGTGATGGCAAATTCATCCAGCTGAAAAGCACATCTTAAGGATGCAGCAGGTTTTGTTTAAACAGGCGGCTTGGAACTTGTGTTGTTCAACCATCAATGATGTGATGTTCTTGTTGCCTTCTGCTGTAAAGAGTTTTGCCCTAATGAATGTCAGAGTTTGTGTTTACATTTAAGAAGAAAGAGAAAAGTGTGATTTTTATTTCTGTTGTCTGATTTTGGCAGGCTGCCTTTCTAGTATGCAATTTGAGTTGTAACCAGAAACTTCCAATACTGTAACACATTTGTTGACTTCCCCTTCCAGTGCTTTTATTTCTTCTTTAACAGATGTCCACTCAAATGAAAACAATGTTCTTTCAAAGGCATAGTTGTTATTTGCAAGAGAAAGCTAAAAGGTACGTGTGGAGAAACCTGTATTTTGCGTTTATTATTAACAAAGTCACAGTTCTCGAAAGCTTTGTGAAACTTGTGCTGAATTTCAAGTTGCTTCTGAAGCTGTCTTCCTCAAATATATAGTTAAGTAAACTCAGGAAACTGAAAAAGGGGGGGAATGGAGGATAATCAGATTAATTTGGGTATATCGTTGGAGTTCCGTTGCTTGAGATGCTCTGATCAGAGAAACAGTCTAGGGAAATGTCAAGAAATTTGTGCATCAGAGGTGTACAAGTACTGCTACTGCCTCATCTCCCCACTGCCGTGTTTAATGACTGGTATTGCAAAGAACAGATCTAACCAGGAAGAAGCTGTATTCATCCCTTTGCAAACATTAATATGATTATCAAGCCCCCATGCAGCATTATTATATATTTGAAACTTGAATGATGAATACTTTTTATGCTAAAAATAATAATTTCCTAAATTTGATCCAAATCACTTTTAGTCTTTCTAGCTGTGGGATGCTTTATGGGTGAACTGAAATCTCCTTAAACTGTGTAAACAACCACTGTGTGAGTTTGAGCTACACTCCTTTATAATGACACCATTTGGCTGGCTTTAGAGTAGTTTAAATTGTTGCACAAAAAATTTGCATTCTCTTTATTTTTTTGAAGTAACAATCTTGGCATCCTAATCAATGGCTATTAGTATGTTTTGTGTGTAACAGTCCTTTGTGCATAATTATATTCAAGTAGAGCTTCCCTAGACTATAAAAACTTTTTGTATTTATTCAGAGCAGCAAAACCCATGTACGGCTCTTGAACACCACTGAACCCATCTCTTATCAGCTTCAGCTTGACTTGGCCTATCTTCCTTTAAAAAAAATAATGAAAAGTATTATTCTATAGTCTTTTTTTCTATCCCAGTTAAATAGGGATCTAATAAGGGGAAAAGTTGTGCCAAATGACTACTTAATTTGTCAAACTACTCCAAACAAACAAATATCTGTTGATTCCTTGCCTGGCCTGTTATGTTACATTACAGTGAAGCATTTTTTTTTTCTGTGCTTCATTCTCTTTTCTTTATTTCATGAGCAAAGGCTGAAAGAAGTCTTATCGCTGAGCATGGTGCAATACACAGCCAAAGTAATATTCCCACCACTTAATGGAAACAGCCAGATGCTTAAATGTCTGCTTGAGTGAGGTGGGAACACTGAAGTTCCCTCCTTGTCCTTGGAGGGGAAACATTTGGGGAGTAATCCAAAACTAGATGAATTAAATAGCAAATCTCCTGTGGAGAAGCTGTTGGTGTTTCAAGATGGAATTCTGTTGACAGTAACAAAATAATTTTTTTCTCTTTTTGTACAAAGAAATTTTCACATTTAATTTGTTCTTTTGCCAGGTAGAGTTCAATTGCAGTGAGACATTTTGTTAATGCAGATGTTCCATGTTTTGTATATCCGTGTCCTTGAAGTGTGGTTGTTATAGCAACAGGCTTAACTATTAAACAGGTTTTAGTCTTATAGCTGCTTCACAGAAATAAGGTAATTAGCTTTTTGTAGCATCTTTAAATATCATGTTAGCTAGTAAAAGAGATGAGTATCACTTATCTCCCTTAGTAAATTAACTACAGGGTATTATTTTTTCCCCAAAGGCATCATCTCTAAATGGGTGTGTTATTAGTCTGCCTAATTTCTTTCTGCCTGAGAGAGAATGTGGGAAAATAATACTTAATCTACATATGTAGTGTTAAAATGTGCAATAATGGTTACATTTCAAAGAGCTCACAATCTGGATAATTCCAAAAACCAAATTCCAACTGTGGCTTTTTAGCATTGAAAGTCTTAGCCAAACTTTGCATCTGCACTTCATAATTCCCTGCTCAGTGCTATTGCTGCCATCACATTGCTCCAAGCCTGTTCTGCACACTGTTCTCAGCAAGGACAGAGTTAGACAGTCTGGTGAAATGGGTACTTTTGAGATTCCCTTTGGATCTGTTTTACTCTTAAAACTATCCTCAAATTAAACTCCTCGCTGCTGTGTGAGCCTTCAGCTCAAAATTTACCAAACAGAATTATCTGTGTTAGGATCTGATTGTGGGAGCAATCTCTAAAATCTGTTTTTCCCTTCAACCACCAGCATACAGCAAGGTTAAGGTGGGGGAGTGAAGGGAGAAACCTTCAGTTTCTGTTTGCATCAAGGGATGCTCTCCAGACAGGAATAATGTAGTTGTGGAAAGCATTTTACAAGGGGTTCTGTGGTGCCTGCAGAGATGCTGAGCTGCTGCCTCTGCAGGAGCTCAGGTGGGGCTGGGCACTCTGGGTATGGGGCACAGGTAACCCTGGAGAAGGACAAGCCCTATCCTCTGTATCCTTCTGTACCAGCTCTGGGGAGGACAGCCTAAAGCAGCTTCCCTGTTCACTGCACCCCATGCTCCTGGATTGGTTCCACGTGCAGCTAATGGGGGGCCAAGCACAGGGATGCGGAGAGGAGCTGTGGTGAAAGGCAAGGTTGAGCTCTCAGGAAATGGGCACTATGAGGTGCTGAGGTCCTTCCTGCAGGCAGCACCTCCTTAGGTACTGCAGTTCCCAGGGCTTCCATGTGACACCCACCTTTCAGAGGCCTGAGCTTTCTTCTGTATTATGGGGTTTTTGTTACATTTTGGGGTTTTTTTATTTCTTCTTCCATTGAGACGTCTGAAAAAGGAAAATGCAGTTCAATGGGAAATAATTACTTGCAGGAGGAATTGAGCTTGTACTGTAGTGTGTATAACAGATTCTGGTGTAGGGTCTTTGGAGATAGCATTGCTGTTATTCTGTCTCTGAGTGAAACATTTAACTTCCCTCGCTATGTGGTATTGCAGCATCTTAATACCAAGTCCTGTGACTAAGGGTTTGTCTCTCAGAACCTGGATCCAAAGTCTGACAAATGCAATGAGAGAAATCCTTCACAGTCCTGGGGAGAGATAGAGAGGTGGGGGTTAGAGGCAGCATGGACAGGGGGAAGGATTTGGGGGGTATAATTTTTTAAATTAAGAAACCTGAGGTTTAATTATTATAATCCCTACTGTAATGATCAGATTAGCAAGTTAGGAAAAGCAATGTTGCATTACAATGAGATAATTGCCAGTTCAAACAGAACAGCAAGAGCTGTAGCTATGTGTGCGTTCTAGCATCTTATTTGCCCATGGCACCATGGTAAT
This sequence comes from Bombycilla garrulus, assembly GCA_013400315.1. Taxonomy (NCBI): domain Eukaryota; kingdom Metazoa; phylum Chordata; class Aves; order Passeriformes; family Bombycillidae; genus Bombycilla; species Bombycilla garrulus. Next base: position 1,744,037 of record VXBU01013524.1, read on the forward strand.
CGAGTGTACACAAATGATCTGAAAATAAATTAGCATATTTTTGCACAAGCTAAATGTGTGGGTTTTTTCTGGTACATATGGCCCAGAGCTACACCAGATATTGACAGTCTTGTTACTAGGTAGTTTTGATCTAGTAGGTAGTATTGATCTACAAGAAATGTTAATGATATTGATGAAGTTTAATTAATTCTTTTTAATAAATTAACTTATTTTTCAGTAAACTTCGGTGCTAAGAAGTACTAATAGGGGATCTATGTAATGCTTGCAGGACTGTGTATTTACTGTCATGGCACAGTGCCTGCAATGTATCTCAGTAATTGTGCTCCAAAATTAGCAATTTTGCAGGGTTTGAATGGCTATAACCCATTGATTGTTATATGCACCTGTCTAGGTGTTAAGTTACTGAACCTACAGTCCAGCTTTAATGATAAGAGGACAATCAGTCTTTGGAGACAATGTATTTGGTTTAAGAGGGAATTGAATCTAGGGTGAAAGAAGCAGCTTTTAATTTTTCCTTTTTTACATGTCTTAAAAATAGAAATGGAAATCTCAGTCATGCCTTTAATGACAGTCTGAAAATTCATGCCGTAAATTTGTGAATAGTGTTCTGCCACTTTAAAAAGCAGGCCAGAACTCATATGACACACTTGCACAATATGACCTTTTATTTTTAAAAGGGTGGTTTTCAGCTCAGCCTCCAAAACCCTGGTGCTTCTGGTTCCAGAACCATGTAAGGTTTGTTTTGCTCTCTGTTGCTCTCTCAACCCATTACTTCCCTGTAGCTAGTTTAACAGACCGGTGTGGTAGCTGGATGTTTCTTTCTCTCCTCATTAATTGGCCCCTAGAAATCAGGCCCCCCTCCCCAGCTCCCCTGCCTGCTGGGGTCAGCAGCACCGCAGCTTCTCTGCATCACCTCCACCCTTCAGTGCTGATGTGCTGCACATCTTTGCTGGAGTAGCCTGGAAATTACATATTGCAGTGGCAGCTCATGGTTTTTGAAGACTGTCCTGCTCTTGGGCTGGCCTGAGAAGCAGCATAGCCATTCTGGTACCTGTTCTTGCCACCCCAACCTGGAGATGGAGGAATCCACCAGCTGGAGCAGGAATCCTGCCCAGCTCCCATGCCCTCAGGCAGCAAAACCCATCTCCCACCGGTTGTGACGGTGATTCAGCAGGAGCTCGGGTGACTCAATTAGCTGCCGAGGAGATTAAAATCAATTCCTGCTTCGGAGATGACAAACTGCCCTTTCGTGTCCCGTTAATCGGGGCTGATAAAGAACAGCCCAGAATTGCTAACGCGGCCACGAGAGGGGGCTCACAAATCCTGGGAACGCCACAGGGATTTGTCGAAATGACCGACACTAGTGTTTTAAATATAGTTATTAGAAACACCTGCTTGTTTCTTAATGCAATCCAGTTTATTTTGTCCTTTATCGAGTTGGTTTTTTTTCCTGAAGTTTTTAGAAGGTGTTAGAAGATTTAATTATCGAGGCAGCCATATTCAGGCTTCATTCATGATCATTCTGTTTATTGTGTTTTGGTTAAATTTTAACCAAATTTTGCTCTTAGACAAGAAAAAAAAAAACACAAAACCTGTAAAAACTGAAGCGTCATGGCCAATAACTGTGCTCTGTCTCACTTAGCATATGCATGTAACCCTTCCTTTCCCTATAATTGGACTATACACATAGATATAGGGGGATATGTGCAAGGTTACTTCCATTCCTTTTAGCTCATGTGGAGCTCCAGAGGAAGGACAAAGCTCAAAGGGTCCCACTCTTTGTCTCCTGTAATGTATTGCAAAACAGCTGCCTGGGGAATACACGAGGAAAAGGCTCTTACCAGCACACCCAGGCACTAACTGATGGACAATAGAGGGATTTTATCCCCAGCCAGCAGCAGCTGCCCATGGGGACATGACAGACTGGCCTCAGGTACAGCACACACGCAGCTTGTATCCCATAATTCATCATGCAAACAAACTCCAGACCAACATATATTCTGTAAATTATAGCCAGTGTTTAATCACATCATAAAAAATTATGAAAAAACCCCCAATCAACCAAAACTATGCACTAAACTTTCCAAATAGCAGAGAGAGACAGTGCAGCTGGCATGCTGAAGGGAATAATTTCTTGTAATTACAATTTAAAACTTGGGAGGATTTTTTGGTGTTAATGGGGAATTTTTTCCTCCCTCTTTTATTTTTCATGTGCAAGTTAACTAAATGTTTCTCCAACACCATATACATTTCTTGAGGGATCTTAGAAAGGAAAAACACTTGAAGGAAAAGAGTGCAGTAATTTTCAACATTTCCTGTATGCATGAAGCTCTGGAGCATTTTAGAAGGCTTTTTTCTTTTTTCAACCTAATTCTCTAAAAGTCTCGGCTTCACCCTGAGATTATTCCCATCTATAAGTCTGATGTATTTCCCTCCGTGGGACTCCCAGTTTGCTCCTTGTTTGCAGTGCAGCTGAGGAGCTGGCTGGCTTTTGGGTGATTCCCAGCATGATCATGTTCCTCCAACATCCTGTAAAGAAGGAACCCTCTTGCTGCTATAGGTCTATTTATTGAACAACCAGGAAGATGCCTTAAAAGCCTCTATTTCCTCTGGCTGCAGCTTCCACACAAGTCAGCAGGCTCATTAAATAACCATTTGAATGATATGCACTTGGAGGTGTATTTCCCCCTGTGCTGCCAAGCCAAAGAGATTCTAGACATGCTTTAGTTGGATGTCACTGGAGGTTGAAATGGAATAAAAGAAGGCAGGGTTCCCACTGGCTGTCAGCAAAGGAAGAGAGGGTGGGTGTTCTGAGAGATCAGCAAAGCTTAGAAATGCTGCAGCTAAAAGAGTGCTGAGGTTCATCCAGTCCTCTCACATCCCAATGCCTTGACCAGTTCTTGTGCCCAGGCAGAAACCTGGGTTGGTCTTTCAGCATGGTGCCTCTGGGAATGGTAACACTCACAAGAAATGGGATTTCCCAGTGTCCAGAGACCAGAATAGTCCTTCCTTTTGCATAGCTCATGTTGTCTTAGTGAAATCAGGAATACAGCTCTTTACAGCCAGTTCCTGGGGCCCAAACCACTTGCTACTTCCCCTAAGCCTATATGGTTGGCTTCATGAGTGTGGTCCTTTAGCTGAACCCCAAATTCATCCCCTCCATTAAGCAGATCCCTATACAGTTTTCCAGCATAGGATAGAGAATATTTCCAATATTTCTAATATTTCCAATATTCTATTTCCAAAGATCCATACAGATCTTTCCAATCAGGTTTGAGGTCTGTACAGGCTGTGTTGGATTCGCTTTCTGTTGTGCAATCTGTACTCCCCTTTGCATGAACATTCCAATGACATTGGATGACATGCCATAGTGGATCCAGGTTGTTGTTTCTTTGTCACTCAGGACTGACTTCTGCTGACTAATGCCTAAGAAATTACATGAACTTTTTACGAAGAAAAATGTGCCATATTGATGGAATTTTCAATCTTGTTCAAATGTCAGGCAATCTGCTTGCAGAAATTAGCGTTCTCATTTCTTGGCTCCTCGACCTTAATAACCAACGTAAATATTGAACCAACCTTTTAAAACTGAGATTACTCATTTAAATCCAATTGGAAAACATGGTGATGGTAAGGACAAAAATATCAAGGAAGTTGGGGGACTAAGTTATGTTTGCCAGACACGTTAGGCTTTGAAATCTCCTCATTTCCTGGCAATTACAAGTTTGGAGCTGTTTGTGGAGATCATTTGTGTTGGCCTAGATGTTACAGGCTGATATGAACTTCTGTATTTTCTTGTGAAATGTGCCTTTAGGATGGAACATGTTGTGCTCCTCTGTTTCTGGTTGCTAAGTACCCATTCCTCACAGCTGTACCTTGAGGCAGAAATTTAATAACCCTGTGATGTTTACTGTCTTTCCTACAGAGCTGCAAGATTTCTACTAATAGCAAGGAATACAGTCAAACTGTGCTTTAACCAGTTGGATAGAGGCATATTATGTACAGGTTTTCCAGCTGGAGTGGTATGTATGTATGGAAATTAACTCATGTTTAGGTGCTGTTCTAGTATTAGTGTGACCCCTTGGGAAGTGCACTTTTGCAGACAAATACTGTACTGGAAGGAAAGGGTACGACAGAGAAAAAAAGTAATTTTAAATTCAAAATTGCTATCTTTCTTGAAGTAATACCTTATATGTCTGAAGATAACTTGCCTTGAAGCTTAAGACCTGGGCAAATATCAATGCTGTTATGTAGTAATATTAAAAAAAACAAAAAACAAGCAAACCAGTCATCCCTCTGAAAGAAAAAGTCATACCACTCCTAGTAGAATGAATATAAGGGATCCATGCTGTTGGATCTGAAGAAAGCCTAAAAGCCAACTACAGTTTATGTTCTGTTTCCTATTATGAATTCTGTTGACCGCAGCTGTGGTGTTGTGGAATTTACATTTACATTGATGGAGGATTTGGCACATTGGAGCTTTTACATTGATGGAGGATTTGGCACATGAGAGCAGAAGGTATCTGCTGGTTGTTTGGGCAGATATAGAGAATATCTGTGTGCTAGACAAAACAGAAGCATGTCATATAAGGTTCCTATTAGTTGGATGAAGTCTTTGCCCTGCTTGATAAGATGTTGATGATTTTGATACCTTTTCCCGTCCATGGCAGGGAGGTTGGAACGAGATTATTTTAAGCTCCCTTCCAACCCAAATCATTCTATGTTTCTAAGATTCAGGGATTTCCTGCCTAGAAAATTATAAAGGTTTGCCTCTCCTTTGGACCTTCATGCCTTGCCTTTGTGTTTCTAGTGAGCCTAGCCAAGAAGCCACTTGCAAAACTGTTGGAAATCCAAAAACATTCACATCTGGAGCCGTCCAAGGACATTCTAGTTTGAGCTTGCCTTTCCCTAGATTTTCATATGTGAAAAGGCTGCAATTTATTTCTCTCCTGCATGTTTGCAGGAATTTGCGAACCGTCCAAATAAAATTAAATTAGAGCAAGTTTGCACAGTTTGATTTGCCTCAAAATCAGCATGATAAAATAGCTCCCTAAAGGAAACAAGAAGGTTTTTTTGTTTTGTTTCTTAAGATGAAACAAGGGAACAAAGGACTGTCTTGCAATGCAGGGATCTGTAAATGAAGAAGCCCACATTGCCAGAAGGAAGGAGGAAAACAGTGCTCCAAAGAGAATGAGACAATTGTGCTTGATGAGCTGTGCATTAAACATGACTGTCTTCAAGCAGAATCAGAAACCATGTGTGATATTTGAATTTCAGTAGAGTACTCTTCCATTGTTTACCTGTGTTTTGTTCTTCCTCTCAGACCTTTCTCTCTCATCTGAAGAGTCTGGGATTTTTTAAGAAATCTAACAATGAGTTCCCATTCCAGTTGTTATTGAGCACCTCAGATTTATTGGAAACTACATAGTAGCACTGTGTTCCTTCACTTTTTGTGGATAATTAACTGCCTCAACAGACAGTTTGGACTTCTTTCAAACTGTAGAATTATTTACAAGAATGATAGATGATCAAGAAAAGTTTAATAAGAATGTACATCTACTGGTAGCAACTAAATTCCTAATTTCCCAGCTGGGTTAGCTCCAGTGTAGGAGCAAATTTTGCTATCCAACATAAGATATTGTGGTGAGCATGCAGCTTGTTATCAGCGCTCCATGAAGGGGCTGTGTTCAATACTCAATGTATTTTCTAAGAACCCCATCCCAGGGAAGGCTCAAAAAAGGCTTATCAAAGCCTTTTGCAGGGCTGTCCTGTGTCTCAGAGGAGGGGAAATCCATGGTGTCTTTCACTGAGTAAGTTCTTAATTTTGGGAAATCTTTGCGAGAATTTATGATAACTTGAAATGGTCCCACTTTGGGTGATTTGTTGAGACATTTTATGTCTCAAAATAGGTTGAGCACTTCCTTTCCCCTGAAACAGTGTCTAAGCTTTAGTTGGAGATGAGATAATAATCAAGGTGATCTTTCCCACTCCAGCAATCAAAGCATATTTTCAAGCCGTTTTTTTAAAGTACTGTCTACAAGGCTCTTACAAACTCATAAACACATCAAAGAGTTAAAAATAACTACTGTTGTTTCCCTATTGCTTTTTCTCCAGTGCTTTGAATTGCATCCTCTAATCTGAATCTCTGGTCACAATCCCTTCCCACAAATGTCCCTTGCACTCTGTTAAAAATAAATTCTAGTGCTTTACCAACAAATCCTCACACCTTGCTGTATATTAGCTCATCTTCATTACGGTATCTTTAAGTGGAATTTGCAGCTGATCTTTGAGGCTTCCCAGTGGAATCAACTGACTTTTTCCTTTCAAAATAAATTGTTTCCCAAAAGTTTCCTTCTCTTGCTGGGAATTCAAAGCCACCAAAATTAAACTGATTTATTAATTAATTTCTTTGCCATTTTGTTTGTAGTTTTTTCCACGGTGATCTCTGTTGCTTAATTTACAGAAGCAAATGGCAAGCAGGGTGGACCTATTGTTTATTCTCTGGGTGTGTATGTCTGCAGCTGGGAAGAATGAGCAGATGTGTGGGTCCTGAGAGGCTCATGTTGCCTTAGGCCACACCTGATTTTCAGTATAGGCCTGGGCCAGGGGTTAGGAATTGGGAAGAAGGGAGAAGTCATTTCAGCTGAATAACTCTTTTATCTTCTCTCTGTTTACCTAACCACTGTGCAAAAGCCAGGCAAATCTACCTTATAATCCTCTCTTGAGAGAGATGCAAAGAATAAAAATGGGTGTCGGGTTTTGAAGAAAAAGAGCAGAGACATGGAACAATCCAGCAGTGTTTACCCACTCTGAACAGCAGAGATAAGAACAAAGATGATAAAGGAACCTAAATCCCACATCAGCAGCACAATATTAGAGGGGTGATTAAGATTATGCACCTAAGGGAATGTACCTTGCAACAATGAAAGTGGAGCCACCTGAGTTTTAGGTTACCCAGGAAAACAGGCAGGTGGGATGGCCTGTGCAGGCACTGATGGAGCAAAGGAGCACAGACTGATCCTGTCAGTGCTGGGATGCTGTGCAGGTGCCTTGCCTGGAGCTGGAGCATAGGCTTGCCTGGTATCATCAATTTGCCTGATGGGCAGCTGGACAGCTCCATGACAGGCAACAAAGCAATGGCAGCAAAAGGGTGCTGCTTTGGAGCCGAGTAAGTTTGGATTTAAATTTTGACTCTTGGTTTGTCTTTTCCCCTAAATTCTACCCCACATCTGCAGAAATTTTGTATTTAATGAATCTGTGCAAATTCCAGTGCCAATTGCTGTTCATAAGCTTCTTGGATCCTACATACAAATGCTGTACCCTGGGCAGTTCTATTTATAACTGAATACTGATGCTTCATACTTCAATGCTCATATATGGCAGCCAAATACAATTAACAAATTCATTAATTAACCAGAGAATTTTTACATCTGGTCACATGCTTTTGCTTTGCTGTTCAAGGAAGGAGCAACAGAAAACTTTTAAGATTTTTAAGGAGGCTGGAGTAAAACTGTTCTGAAAATCTACTTTCCAGCATTTACTATGCACTTGAAGGATGAATTGAGGCCAGTTGGCAGGCTTTCCTCAACAGAGATGACAAAACTGATAACATTTTATAAGCTCCCACTTCGTATTTCTGTTTCTCATGACTATTCTTAGAAAGCAGAGTTGATATGGGTGCTAATTATACCATTAAAATGACAGCTATTTGTGTCTTCTCTAAGAAAATTTCTATAATACACACACTCACTAACACTTCTTTGGATCCCAGTGATGTGCTGGTGGGTAGGTGTGACCCACAGTGAGTGAACATTTGCAATCTGTCTAAATTAAGGACAGCAGACTAAAGCAAAGATGATGCAAGAAGCATGGCACACCCTCCTCTCCCTCCCCTGACTGGCCAGGCTTGAGTGAACTCTCAAGACCAAGAGAACATTCCCTGAATGCCCAGTCACGTCCTGCCATGGAAAGGTTAGAGGTCTTTTGTGCTACAGAGCACATGTACATGTTAGGGCCACATCTTGATTGGAAATACTGGGGTTTGTGTTTTCCTCTGTTTTAGAAGAAATCATGCAAGCAAATTTCTTGGTTTTTGCGCCACCTCTAAAGCCTGGTGCAAAATAACTTCCCAGCATTATCAGAAAGGCAGGATGTGCTCCCAGTTCTTAGGATTATCTCAAATAAGGCATGATATTTTGTGTTTCTAACCTAAATGGTGTTAGGTTCTCAATTAGAGTCAAATTGTAGTCACCTGCTCTTCAGTCCCTGATTTACACTTGGCCGTTAAAAAGTACAGATTTTCCTGCAGACCTGTCAAGTACAGTGGGTCATGGGACAATACCAGATAAATAACTTAATATGGGCCTGTGAGCGTATTTTGGTAGGCTTATGACTGAAGCCTTGATTTACAGCCCTGTTTGTGAGAGGGACATCCCCTTCAGATCTGATTTTTCCATTTTTTTATGTAGTTCTCTTGTTATTGTGCCTACAGATGGTATTCCTTGTTTGAGGAGATAGAAACACGTGTACAAATGCAATGTAGTGATGTAATGAGGCTGTTCAAAATAAAGTTATCAATCACCTTCACAAGCCTGGAGGATGATTTGGGTTGAGACAATGGACCCAGATGCCTGTGAGCTCCACCTTTCAAAACCAAGAGAAATAGATACAAGGTTTCAGGAGCAAAGATCCTGAAGGTAAGCCCATCACTGACTGGGAAGAGGCCTCAAGGCCCCCAGCAAGGGGCTGGGAACAGCTTGGTAATGGCAGTATCTGTATCTTTGGAGAGCATTTGCCTTTTCTTCTTGAAACAGTCTTGAAATCATGAAGTATGAAAAATTAAAATTTGTTCTATTAAACATTTGCATGTCATGCTTATATGTACTTAATGACCTGATGTCTCTTCCCACGCCATGGTGCAAAGAGCAGGTCACAGTGGTTGGAGAAGGGTGGAGGAGGACAAGTGCACAGCCATTTGCTGGGCCAAAGTGTGAGTCAGGCTGTCCTGTGTCTGTCTGCAGACTACCCAGCCTACCCTCCCAAACCTGGCTCTGCTTTACGTCCCGCCTTCTCTGTGGCTCCTACTGCACTTGCTGCTGCTGCAATGGCACAGTGTCTTGTATCAGGCACAAGACAAAGCTGTGAGAGAAACGTCGAGAAAAAACAGCATTTTGAAACTCTGCATTGATAAAAACTGCTCAGCTGTTGTCTAGAAAGTTGCAAAGGGACCCTGTCCTTTAGGATGAAAAGCACAAGGCAACACAAGGCACAGGAGCAGCCTGGAGAGGAGAAATATTGTCTTTCATTGACGTTTCTGGGTGAGTCATTCCCCCTCGGTCTGACTCAGCACTGAGCACTGCCACACTCCCCAGAACATCTCCCAGCTCTTGGCTGCTACTGCCCAAGAGAAAGAATCCCTGCTGGGTCTGCAAGGGCACCCTGATGGCTCAGCGTGGTGACTTGGGCAGGCATCTGTGCCAGGGAGCGTGGGACAGTGGGTCTGACCCTGACCTCCTTCTGCAGCCAAGCTGAATTATTGTTGAAGCCCCGGTTTTCTAGAATTTACTTGAAAAGCTTAACAGCAAAATGCCCAAATGAAACAGGAAAACCTTTCTGTGCTGCTGCTCATTCCAAGTGCTGATCTATATCTTTCCCATTTGCTGGGAGAGGCTGTCTGCAAACTTCTGCTCATCTCCCAAGCAGCAGGAGCGGCTCCAGCTCTTTGGCTCTGCTGTTGCCATGGCTTTGCCCCAGTGTAAATGAGATCACAAACTGGCTACCTGCCACTGTATATGGGGTTTTTGTGAGAACTGAATTATGCTTGTCATTGTTTGCTTGGGTGTTTTCTCCCTAGCAAGACTAACAGTAACACTGCTCAGAAAATCCTCACCTTGAGAAAGATGTAGTGTTGATGTTTCCTTTAAAAGGGAAAACTAAAGGAACTAAAATAAATTAGAGAACCAAACAGACCCTAAATTTGGACACCGTGTCTCAGGATGTGTTTTCAGTGGTTTTGTCTTCAGTGACATGTCTGATAACTTCTTATCAGTTAGCACTTGGCTAAGCAGAGGGCTGGGAGGCACAAGGTCCAAGATCAGCCCTCTTGATCTGCCACCAGTAATTCTGGATAGATGGGGATAAATGGCTGAATCTTTTGATGCTGATGCTTCCCTTAAAAATAATCCAGACAAACAAAAAACAAACAAACAAACAAACAAAAAACCACAAAACCAAAACCAAAAAACAAACAAACAAACAAAAACAACAAAAAAACCCACACAAACAAATCAAACCAACCAAACACAAACAAAAACCAAACCAAACAAACACAAAAACCCAACAAAAAACCCCACAAACTTGTATGTAATTTTTCTATTTTGATTCTTTAGATGGTATAGATGAGTCCCTGGTTATCACTTTGCAGCAGCCCTCTAGCAGGAATATCTTGGGCAAAAATCTGTCTGATTTTTAAAGTGCTAAGGGTATGAGTGGAGGAAGGTGAAGTAGGTGTAGGCACAGTTGCAGGAGATATATTTGATGTGCAAAGAAAGTTTTCCATTCCCTTATCCACCTGGCTGGGAATATTTTTCTAAACAGGACTATTCCTTTCCATTTTGTTTTGTACAGCACTTATATACTGAATGCAGTACATATCATATGTGCTCAACATTCAGAACTTGTATGCTATGAACTAAATTATTGGACTGTCTGAACAAAAACTATTCTTTTTAAATTGTTGCAATATCCTCTGAAAAAAGTTAAAATTCAAACATACTCATAAGTGTTGCACCTCTAGAATTCTTTATGTGAGGATGTGTCTTCCCGTAAGAGAGTTATTTTTTATTTTCACTATTCTTTTATGGAAGTTTAAATTATCTTGAGTTATTCAATAAAACCCACAAAATTGCTCTTTACGCAATTACTCAGAGAGAGTGCTCCATTATGTGACAGTCACACAGCCACATAATATCCCTTTCATAATAACTTTCTGCTGCTTTTTCCCCACTAAGTGTCTGAGAAAGTAAGACAAGTTCAAAATATTCCGGTACTCATGCTGGCCTGGGTGCTGCTGATGCCAAGGGAGAAAGTCTGAGTATTTCTGTGTGGTCCAGAGAGGCCTATTTATTAGGCTAAATAATGTGGACGTGCCTCACTGCCCTAACCAGGATTCTCTGACCTGACTTGCTTTCATAATTTCAGAGCATCTGATTTCCTTTCTATCCTGTGCACTGACTTTCCAATGAGTGTTTTTTTCCAGCATTCTTGTGTGAAAAAGGTGATGATGGTGATGATGCCCAGCATTTGAGACAGACTTAAGACTTGGATTTTGAGGAACACTTACAGGTATGAGCTTGAGGGACTCAGGTTTGAAGTCTAGACCTTACAGGTCCTGTATTTTTGGATCAGACTCTGGCCTCTCTGTGTCTCGGTTTCCAGCCTACAAAAGGAAGAAATTTCTCCATTGCAGTGGGATGCTATGAGCATAAATGTTAAAAGTCATGAAGGAATCAAATACTATGGTAATGGAGGCTCTATAACAAGGATGGGCAAAGAACAAGAAAGTTTTTTACATGGTTCAATTTAGTTTTCAGAATGAGATGGAGCCAAGCCCTTGATGGTAAAAATCAGAAGTTTCACTGATTCTTTGAGAATCAGCCTGGTTGAAAATTTTGCAGGTGTTTCTATGATTAGGGCTTCCTAGACATGAGAAGAAGACATTTCCTGTGTGGGCCTGTGCACGGTGCATCAGCAGTGGGAGGATTTCAGAGTTGGACTCCTCATCCTGGATTCCAGAGAGATGCTCCAACTTCGACCAGGCCTGCTGTGCCTGGTCAATAAGGACTCAGAGATGTATTAAGTCTTGAAAAGCCCACAGGAAGGAAAAAAAGGTTGAATATATATCTACCCCTAAAAAAACCTGGAATTTTAAGATATATCAAAGTTTTCTTCAAGGAAAATTATGGTTTTACTTGCTGTGGTTACAGGCTGAACTCTTTTCAGCCAAAGATCCATCAAAGGGTTTGTTGTGCTGATCTGGCTGTACAAACAGTTTAATGATAAACAATCAAAAGTGGCAAGAAAATATGAAAAACTGCAGGTGCAGGTCCCCCAGCAGGGCTCTTTGAAGTCAGACTCAGTTTTGAAGTGCTCTTTAGGTTTTCCTTCCAGCTTCCAGGAAGCCTCCTGGCTGGCAAGGAAGATTTCTCTCTCAGAGCTGCTGGCAGCCTGGTTAAGGGCTGGCAGGTGGGTGAGGAGGGGAACATCTCTTCCTTAGCTACATCCATGATGTTCACTTTCTGATTCCTTTCTGCTACTCAGGTTTCCCCTGGAATCCCAGTCAAATTGTTTATTTGGTACTCAGGCTGTGGAGAAAGTGTCAACCACATGCACAGAAGCTGTAGGTTGCTGTGAATTTTTCTCGCACTCCTAATGGAAATTCAGTGCTTAAACCCAGTTGTGAAAGCTAATTTGGTTTCATAATTTTGGCAGAAAATAATGTGTTAAGAGAGCCAAGGTCATCTTGCCTCGTGATTAAAAAGTGTGTGAGGTCTGAAGAGGCAGTGGGGGATCTCTCCTGTCTTGCATGGTGACTTTCAGCCATCTGCTTGTGAGAGTTTGTCCTCTGCAGTGCTGCAACAGGGCATGGGCAAGATGAATGGGAATGGAGAAAAACTCACCTTGCTTCCCTTCCTCTGCAAATATACAGCTCCTTACAGCTGCATACTGGAGCAGAAATGGCACTGCTGATACCCCTGGATGCCTGTAAACTCAGAGAGCTTAATAGTGATGGAGAAGGAAAAAACAATATAAAAGGGAAAGTTAGAACTTTTGGAAGAAAAAATATTTTCTCCTGAAAGTTTACATGCAAAGGAAGAATTATTCCTCATTTGACCCAAAAATATGAGGAACAAAATTGTAATGTGTTTTTCTTTTATCAGAATAGAAAATATTTTGAAATGCACTTATAAAGAAAGACACTTTTTTTATTTATTTGTGTTTCTTGGAAGAAAAAGAAATCAAAATATTTTTGGGAGGCTGTGATCAGAATAAAGCACTAAGGGTAGGCTTTATGCTGGATCACATTTCCAGGCTTTTTCGTTTTGTAGATAAGACAGGTATTTGGAGTTTTCCTGCCTGCAGAAAACAAAGCTCTCTGCTGTCTGTGGCCTGTGCTGCCTTTGCCTGGTTCCCTGCACTGGCACATGTGGCTCTGCAGAGCTCTTTTCCTCTCCAGAAACAAAGGCTTGCTGGGGTCCCCTGCTCCTCAGAAGAGACACAGAGAGTAAGCCAAGCTTGAAGGCAGCTCCACTTTCTTGAGTTACTTGCACTTGAATGGAGGTACCTGGGGATGTGCCAGTTCCTGGGAATTAGGCACTGCCCAGCCTTGGCACCTTACCCTTATTGTTTAGGTGGTGCCTGTTTCTCAGGAGCAGCGTTCACTTTTGACTTTGTATTAAGAATGCTCTAAGTCTTGAAACTTTCTCTCTTTGATGGTGAAGGATATGACATATTAGCCTTTAGCAAGTTTGATTTTTTCCATGAACTTTTTATGTGTTATTACTCATAGCAGTATGTAAGAATACTTGCATGTGTATTGAAAGCCATTCATTTTTTAAATTAAATACTTTGATTTTTAAAATTAATTATTTTGAATCAAATATTCTTTATTTAATTCAATAAGCATTCATCTAAGAATTAAGATTTTTGTCTCTATATTTGAGAAACAGAATTCATAAATTGTAGCCTTTGATATAATCAAGTTTTCAAATGTCTTCAAGATAAAACATATCAAATAAATCATATAAGTCAAGCCCCTTGTTCCCCAGTCGAATTAATGTGCTAAATCTAAGCCCTCTCAGGGCCAGAGCTGGTCAGAGGCATAAACAAATGCTTCCTCATCTAAAAGCAGAAATGTTTGTCACTGGATAAAAGTTAGAAAATATTAAAATGTGAAACCAAACTAGCAAATAAAAACAGAAAAATGTTTTCCTGTATATGTAATGAGAGTTCTGCAGATTCTGCAACCCATCAAGATAAAAGTATTTGCTCCCACTGTGCAGGAAAAGCAGGACAAATTGGTTGTTCCCTATTCCCTACAAGCCGGGCTTGTGAATTCTGGTCGACTGCCTGCAGTTGTTTGTGTCCTGTGCTGAGAGGTGAGCAGGGGAAAGGGGTTTGGAGGTGCAGACCTCCTGGGCTCTCCCCAGAGATGATTGTCCCACAGGCAGCAGAGCAGATAATGAAAAACCTGGCAGGGAGGATTGGAAGTGAGAGCAGTGCAGTTTTACCAGTGAGTCATCGTGTAATGCTGGTAGCAGCAGGGTGCTTGCCAGGCTGAGTCAGAGAATGGAAGGAAAGGGCACAGGTTCCTGAGACTGGAAGTGGTGGTTAGTGCCTGCCTCAGTACTTGAGACAGGTGCTTGTGCTGGCTCTCCAGAGAGGAGGCAGCTGGGGAAGCTTTGGTCAGGACACTTGGCCTCCAAGGTGGCTGGACAAAAGCAGGCTCCACAATGGAAATGGTATCACTGGCTTTAGCTTGACCCTGGTGTGGGCTGAGATGCTTCCACTTAAGACTTGCTTTGTGGCACAGGGAGAGCTGACTTGCTCCTGCCTGCAGAGCCAAAGTCAGCTACTTCCCTGAAAGAAGTGGAAAATTCAGAGTAACATGCACACCGTTTTATCTGCCTGCCAAAATAAAGCTATTTGGAACAGAAAGGCACAAGCCTGGAGGAAGAATGGTACAGAAGCAATAACAATGCTGTCTCTGATCCTTCACCACTTCTCTTACAGCCTGGATGCTGATTGATTAGGAATTTGAAGTGTGAGCTTTTCTTGCCCACATTTCTCTTTTCCTTCTCTTCTGTGGCAGTACAGGATTGAGGCATTGCCTCTTGTCTCATGCAGCTCCTGATTTTCTCTTTACAGCATGCCTCCCATCAGAGAGGCAAATACTGATTTTTCTAGCCAGTAGAAGAAACAGCAGTCAAGTCAAGATACAGCAGAAATGTTGGCGGGAAAAACTCTTAGAACATCTCAGATACCAGTACTCCTCATAGGCTAAGATACACTGGAGACCATTGCCTGCTGACCAGTGAGGGTCAAATGATTGGGCAGGATGGGACTGTGCTCAAGATTTTCTTTTTCCATGGAGTTCTCAGGACAGTTTTCAGTGCCCTGAGCCATTCTACTTGTTCCACTTCAACATAGTGACTCCTGAGCCAGTATTGATATGCTCCACCTCTCATCCCCTCCCCACTTTCCTATTGTCACCCCCTGCACCCGTGGACACAAGCATCAGAAATTATCCTCATCACTCCAGTGCTCAGTGGGTGCAGACTGCTTCCCTTCGTTGAGCTGGGTTCATAAACCAGGCCAAGGGAATTTAATCAAAAGGTGATTTTGAAGTCTCCAACAGTTTCCCAATGCAGCCATTTGCCTCCTGACACACACCCTGATTCTGCTGGGAAGGTAAGCTGGGGAGATAGAGCCTGAGGTGGCACACAGAGGGTCCAGGGCCGCCTCATGAATGTCTCTGGCTGGAGCTGCTGCTGCTCTGCCTCCCTGTTGCTAGGAAGGTTTCTATGGCAAAGGGCCACCAAGAAAGTGAGAGAGAGAGAGTTAATGTTCAAAACAGATGAGGTTGATATTATCAGCAGCTGGCTTCTACAGGGGAAATAATCTGCTGGAAAGGAAGAGTGGCTGTCTTGGATGCTGTGCAGAGTAGGAGGTGCAGCTGATGTGTTTGTCAGTTCGTCCCATTTTAATGTCGGTGGTTTGCGGTAAAGGCAAACTGTTAAATGAAATGTTGGTTGTGAGATACTCTCATTACAGGAGTGTTCTTGCAGGATGATAAGCTGCAAGCTTCGGTCACACTTCAAAAACTCTTGCTGTCCTGTAGATGTTCCCCATCAGCTGGAGTACAGAGGGGGGAGGCAAATGGGACTCGAATCCCCTGAGTAAAAATGCTCCAGTCAAAATGGAACTCTGCCTAAACACAAGACATCAAAAAATCTTCGCATCCTTGAGGCTTGCCAATACCTCAGAGCATCGTCCTCAGCAACCTGGAATAGTCTCAGAGTGGTGCTGGTCTCTTTTCTGTGTGTGCTGCACAAGGACTTATGTCTCACCCCTTGTCCTCTGGGGTATCAGTGATGTCTTTGGGCACAGAGTCTGGTGTTTGGAGCACTCCACAGGAGACTGACTCTCCCATGCCTGCACAGGTTTGAACACACATTATCTCTTCTCAAGAAAGCATTTTCACTCCTGTGCAGCTGGAGGCAGTCTGGGAGGCACAGAGCTCCTGCCTGTGGGACCATGCCCTGTCATTAGGGGCAGGCCACTGGGGAAAGGTTACAGAGAACAAAAGGACACTTGTCCTTCTCTATGTTGTGCATCACATTGGTTCATCTGAGAGTGGACCTGTCTACTGCGGTTGTAATTCAGTGCAAGGACATGGTGGCTGATGGACAGTTGGGGTCATGTGAAGTGGCTGCCTGGGACAGCAGGAGACCAGGCTTGGTGCAGGAGGGATCCTCCAGTGCTACAACCAGAGCTGCATGACAGGTCAGGCCCAGGGCGTGTGGTGAGCCCCAACAGTGTCAGCGTGCTGGATTGAGAGCCAGCAGAATGTCTGTTTATCAGATGTTATGTATGGAAAATGGGCAGATCTGGGCTCAGTGGGTTTCACTCAGCTGGATGGTCCTTGCAGACTGTAATTAACCTTGTGAAAATGGACCATAACTTACAGTTTCTCACTGAAGTAGGACTTCTAAGACTGAAGATTGCTTCTTGACAGAAGGTATGTGAAATCTCGTGCTATTGAAACCAGCTTTCCTTCTTCAGCTATTTCTCTGTGCTGTTGTAAATCTTTTAACAAGCTTTATATTTGCTGGGGGGGAAATGCATTATAAAATGGTATCTTCTAGGTCTTGTGGCTGCTCTGACTGCCTGTAGCCTGCCCTTCAGAAAGCTTGGGATAAGTTGCCAGAAGTTCCTTTCCTTGTGTGGTACTGCTCTGATTTTCTTTCCTTCTGCAAGCCTATGGATGGTGCGGCTAATTCACTTACGACATTAACCTGGCCAGAGGCTGTCCCACTCCTTGCTCATGGAGGCAGAGCAAGAAGATTAAACTCTTGAGGTTAAATGAGTGACCTTGGCAGTTCTGCTCAGCATTTCTATCTTGCTCTGTGGTGAATAGATGGTGGCTGGCCTTTATGCAGCTGCTTAGAAGAAAGTGGTTAGAGAAAAAGCCTGCATTAAGGCCAGCTGCTATTTTTGGTCTGTGTGATAAGAGAAATACTAGCTCATCCATTGTGCTTTCCCTCCACCCCTCCCCAGCTGGAGGATGGAGGAAAGCAGGGGCAAGCAGAGCCACAGTGGTTTTCCCACCCACCCCCAGAGCCTGCAAGTCCCACAGCTTCTCTGTGATGAGAAATATCCCTGTAGCTGAGCCCCTGGTCCTGCTGCACTGTGCTGGTGTCCCTGTCCTGTGGTGCCAGGTGATGCACGTTTGGGTTTGGAAGCCTTGAACTCCTCTGGTGACTCACCGCAGTGGTCCCAGCACCATCCTGTAGACCAGCTGTGCCCTCACACTGCTGTGCTGGGGAAGCATCTCCTCGTCCCCAGCCCCGAGCTGGCTCTGTGCTGCGAGGTTTGCACTGCAGTGAGCAGTGGCTGGAGGCTGTCTCTGCCAGGGAGCCTCCATCTCCCTGACCCTGCAGGGGAGAGGGCTGGACCAGCACAAACCTGGACTAAAGGAGGCACCTGCTCTTACTGAAATTTAGGGACATACGTGCTGTAATTTTAACATTGGCTTTATTGTTGTAAGGGCTGTTTGCACTTTAACTTGAAAGCTAAATACACTTCAAAGCTAAACTAACTGCCTTTAGGTAAATTTTTACATATCCTGGTAGTGCTCAGAGGCTTTCTTTCACATGCCTCTTGCACTGCTGTAGAAATAACCTCACAGACATGAGCGTGGTCTCAGGGACACAGACCAAGGGCTTCTCTTTGCTGTGGGGACAGGAAGGAGATGGAACGCTCCTCTCGCATTGCCTCAAAGTTAGCTTGCTACAAGATAAATAAATCCTTGTAGAGGAAATAATTGTCTCAAAGTTACAAAAGGCTTCCTTAAAATGAGCATCCTACTGATTTCTCATGCTCTTGGATGCTCAGACTTGGAAGGGCTTAACTCAAATCCAAGTGGAAAGATTGTTGGTGGGAAGCACTTTGCAGTGTGTTGGTTTTAAGAGGTGCAATAAACCACTATAATGGTGTGCCAATCCTCCAAACTGTTCCATGGGATGAGGACAGATACTGCATCCATGATCTGGGCTCCAGTCTTTCTGAAAGCATCTTACCCTGCCATGCTTGCAACAACTAAGAGTTACGATTTTTTAATAGGTATTATTCATAATTTAAAGATTAGCTTAAAGACATTACAGACAGCTGCCAGAGCTGTGATGCATGATCTGCAGAGATTTACCCCCCATTAGATGTTACTGGAGAAGTGACTTAAACCTCCTCCCTCAGTTAAACAATTCTCTAAATGTCATCACTGTTTACAGTATTAGCAGAGCACTCAGCAATGATGATCTGTGCTCTGACAGCCTGGGAGCCCCTTCAAGCAGTGGCAGATTTACAGTTTGCTGAAAACTGGCTCATTATCTCCAGCAGCAAAACTCCTCTCATAAATAGTCTGGTGTGCTCAAGCTGCAAATGGAGTTTGTACAGGCTGTAATAAAATCTACTTCCTGAACACTCTCCCAGGTGTTTTAGCACTGATTTGTTCTCCTTGCACACGGTGAGTGCACCAGGGCACAGGTGGCAGCCAGAGGCACTGGTATGTGCTGCAAGTATCATGGGCTCGTGGCCACTGGCCATGTGCTCATGGGTACAACAGGAGTGTCACAGAGAAAAGGGCTGCCACAGCAAAGCAGAGCCACTGTCCATCTGCTTCATGGGTCTGCAGCAAATAGGGTGCTCCAGGCACCTCCCAGCAGCCTTGCTTTCAGCTGTTATGGTCAGACTGCATTTCTAACTGGGTTTCTCCTAATCCTCACTGATTTCCACTGGGAATATGTCATGTTACCTCATCTCCACACACACATGAGGTTGTTAACTGCTAAAGATGTTACTCTTGTTACATGAATAATTGTTCAAATTTCTCTATGTCCTTCCCTGGATGTCCATTCAGAGCACATCCACAGCTCTTTGGTCTGATTATGTTTTAGATTAAATAATTTTTCCTTCCATCAACTCTGTGTTTGCTGTTTTTCATGTAATTGATTGCTCGTGTGCTCTGAGATGGGAGAGACAGGAGCTCCTGATCTTCCTTCTCTCTGTTCTTCCTGACCTGCTGTGCTTCAAGCTTGTTCTTTCCCTTCTTTTGTTTGTCTTCCTTTTCTTTTTCTTCTTTTATTTTTTTTTCCCCCTCAGGCTTCTGAGCTGGAAAAAAAGCAGGCAGCAGAAAATGCAGAAGGGGGAAGATCACTTCTGTTTAAAGAAGAACTAAAGCCTGTCTAGGATCAGCCACAGAGTGGTTTCCTGTGTAATTGAGGTAAACACAATTCAGTTGGGAGGGTTTTTTCCTGTAAGATCCATTGCTTCTGGTTAGACTTGGCCTCTTCCAGTCTCCAAACCTGAAACACGCTCCACTCCCTTGTGTAGTGGTGCTTGGGGATCTGCTGCCATGCCTTCCCCAGCTGGGACAAGGTGGGAGAAAGCACAGTGGCAGTGAGGCTGGCTGGGAACAGCAGGAGCAGCCCATGAGAGGTGCTGGAGGGGAGGGATGTGTGGGGCACTAGGGGTGTGATAAGCTCTATTTCCTGCCCTTCATCCAAATCACCGCTGCACATGGCACTGCCTCTGCCCAGCTCAGAGCTGTATTGGTGTTTCTCCAGCTCTGGTGCCAGGGAAGATTCTTGGCTCCTGCTATATTGGTTCCTGCTAAGGGGTTTGTGTGTGGAGAAGACACAGGTCCCAGCAATCCTGCCTGGCTGAGTACCACAGGCAAGCCCAAAACCTCTCTGGGAGCCCCAGGGTGGGAAACCTATCACCCAAGCAACTCAGAGTAGCAGGAGTAGCTCCTGGAAAACAGCTCTAAAAGTCTGAGAAAAGCTAGAAATAACTGTCTTTACATTAACACCATGAAATAGTCACTGATGGTTGCACAGCCTGGGTGCATTACAAACGAATCTCCCTTTGGCAGGTGTGCTGTGCTGCGGAGAGCTGTGACCCCAAGCCCACCTTCCTGAGGCAAAGCAGTGCTGCACTGTGAATGATTGGAAATTTTTCCTTGTCCTTTTTTTCTGTGTGCTTGTGACTGTATAGTACCAGAACCTTATGGCAGCTATCATCCATTTACCAGCAAGCAGCTGCTGATAAAGCCAGAATACACGAAGCAATGTTGGATACTTACGGAGAAGGGCTGGCCCTTAGCTCTGTTGTTTGTAGCACAATGCTTTTCTTTCAACAAGAAAAGCACAAACCCGTTACAGTTCAGCTAATCTTACTAATCTTCTTTAAATTAATCTGTTTCAGTGGAAATTCATTTCCACTTGCAAAATCAGCCTGGCAAAGACAGATACTCCTGCAGAAAGAAATCACCCCAGCAGAAAAATCACTCTTGAGATCAAGCCCGGGAGACATGAGACAAGCAAGCCAGATGTACAGAGATAGCAAAATAGGAAATTGAAGAACAGTTTATGCTGCTGTCCCTCCTAAGTCGGCTGAGCTGTTTTGCATGTGTGACTAATGTTGCAGAGGCAGCTGCTGCTGCCAACAAGAGCCAACATCTCATCAGGACTGATGCAGCACCAGCCTGACTCTGCACGTGCTGGAAAGCAGCAGGAGATGGAGAGGGCTGCTAGGAGTCTCTGGAAGTGACCACAGAGGCTGGGTGCTTTCAGTTCTGTTGCTTTCCCTGAGCCTCCTTCAGGCTGTACCTCCCTAGTTGCATGTGGAGCCTGTCCTGGAACTGTCTGTGCCATCTGAACAACTCCCACTGGGTAGCTGTAAGTGTCCTGCAACAGCTACGTTGTTTTTACTAAAAACTTGAGCAATGTTTCTGTTTTAAGTAGAGGAACATAACAAAATCCTTTCTAGGTTTGTGGAAAGGGTTTGGAACCAGCTAGAACAGATTTTAACACAAGATTTAAAAGCTTAGAAACAGCATTAGAAAAAGGAGGGAGCTTTAGAGCTTTGCCTTAGGGATGGGAATATTTCACAGACATGGTCTCTAAAGGCCTGTACAAAGTCTGGGAGATACTGATAGCAGTGGTAGACTCCCACTGAGCTCAGAGCAATCAGATTTTTGCCGTTAATTTCTCTGTAGGCATTAACAGAGCACAGCTAGCAATGTGATAATGGACACTGCTATAGCTCTGCAAAGGGTGAAACCAGAGTGTAATAAAATTTAATATTTCTCAATAACAGCAAGTGCTCTGAATTGTGAAGGTGCTATAGATATTGCAGAAACATTTGGTAAATAATTGGCCAGAGTACATGTAGATACTTTTAGCATTTCCTCTGCTAGAAATTGAACTGAAAAGGCCAAGGCTGATGCAGTTATAATCCCATTTCTGTATTTACTGTGTTATATGACCTCAGGCAAGAGCTGATCAGCCAAAACCTGACTGCATGTGCATTGCAGAGCATCATCTCTCACTCAGATTGCACCTCTTAGACATTTCCTGAGGTCAGTGTGGGTGCAGCACTGTGTTCAGGTAGACCAGCAACAGGCCTGTGTACCTCCTGGACTGCTGTGGACCCTTTGCAGTAGCCGCCAGACTCCTAGATGCCATTTCCTAATTGCCAGCACAGGCAGACAGGTGGTGGTGTGGCTGGTGCAAGTGGGATGCAGGGAGCCCATGCTGAAATGGAGAACAGCACTGGGGATCCCAAAGTGTGGGTGAGAAGAGCTTTTACCCCCGGGGGACGTGAGGGAGTATGGCTGGAAAAGCTGGCTTGGCTGCGTAAGAAGCTCACCCTGTGGGTTTGGTTTCAACTTGGGTGTAGCAAAGAAATCAGCGGTGAAAAAACCTCCAGATATTCCTGGAAAGCCTCCAGCTGTCTGTCTTTAAAGATAACACAGCCTGTTTCCTCCTTGCTGGCTCATGTTTTCTGCACTGCAAACCTGGCCTTCTAAAGGCAGGTGAGGAGCAGGGGGACCAGTAACTGGAGCAGTCTGACAGAGCAGGAGCAGGTGTCAAACTTCCCATGTCAGGATGCCTGGCATGCTTGCCACCAAACTGCTGGGTGCCCTGCTCCTTTGAGAGCAGATTCAGCTTGGCTTGGATGGAGTGCCCAGGAAAGGGTGAAATAATCACCTGAAGGAGTAAACTCACCTAAAGGGCCCATGGGAAGAGAGGAGTAGGGGAGGCATATGTTCCCCTTTGGTGGACCCAAAGCTCCAGCTGGTTTCTCCTCTGGCCCTGTGAGCATGCAGGAGACGTTTCACCAGAAAGTCCCTTGGGAATTGCTACATCTGACACGTACATGCACACACACACACAAACTCAGGAATATTCTTCGCAGATGCAGTAACCTGGCTCTGTGATTCATTTATCTCATGACTCGGTGTTAGCATCAGAGCTGCAGCAATTTCAGGTTTAAGGAAGAGCCACCCTGTAAGTAAAAGAATAATTTACATTGAAGTAGCTAATTGGCATCTCAACACTTTAATATATCCATTTACAACTGCATTTTGTGTTAGGGAGTATTATGTGGGGTAGCTAATGACGCTTTCTTCCTTCCCCTTTGAGCTTTCTGCAATGGGCAGAAAATCATGCTGCAATATGAGAGCTGGTTTCTGCAAATTACTTGCTAAATTGAACTGGATTCTTGAAATTAACTTTAAAAGTCAGTTGAACTGCTCTCCCAGCACTGCAAAGTTGAAAATTACATCAAATTCTAAATTACATGTAAAGAAAGCAAACTGGCTAGTTCTAGGGAACAGAACTACAGCTTTTATATGCAGTTATCAGTAATGGTCCCTGATAGACTTCTCTGGAATAACAATACTTCCATGGATGGGAGGATAGCCTATTCTTGATGCAGGATATTTTACATCAGGCTGTAGTTGTGTCTCAATCCATTTCTATGATATTTAATTCTCCATTAATTCTCTTGCCAGAAGGAATGCAGAAAGCCTCTTAGAGATGCTATCGGCCACAGAAATGCTGAAAAGATGATCCTATTTTCTACTTTCTAGCTTAAGAGAGGAGAATATTTTCTTTTCTCGAAACAAGATTTTTTATCTTGAAAAATGCAAGTCCCCCTTGAGTAAAGCAGTTTGCAGATTCCTCAACAGGTAAAAACCCTTAGAAGCTAAACAGAAAGGGAATTTTCAGAAGAGAATATAGTTCATTTTATGTTCAGGTGATTCTTACCTTCAGTTTGTACTTCATTTTTATAGAAAAGCTTTAAAAACAACTTCACAAGCTGTATGAAAATTTGTGTTGTGTGAAATGAAGTGTTTGGGGTGGATTCATATAAGTGTTGGAGAAAATGTAGCATGGATAGACTATAAGCGTTTCTGTCCTTACGTGACCCCAGCCACTACCCACTGTGTTCCCCAGGCTTGTGGATCAGGCTGATGAAGAAAAAAACCTTTCAGCCTGCCCAAAGACAGTGGCCATAATATTTTTAGAAGAGCAGCATCCCTGTCTTTAGTTTCTTTTGTCAGGAAATGGACAAGTAACAGAAGCACTGATGAGCCAAGGTTGGTGACTTCCTTGTGAGAAAGTGAAGCTGAAGATCTTTCTCCTGCTGCCCAAGTGGTGGCAGAAATGGTCCCCCACACCTCATTCCTAACCTATGAATTTCGAGCAGGGTCTTGCCTGCTCTCCTTCCATATTTTTTTTCCTGTCTGTAGCAATGGCTGCACCAAAGCACCTGCTGCTTTGTATATCTCAAAAGTCTTTGTTATAAGGGGGGTATATCACTGCAGTGCCTGTGCTCACCCAGCAAGGCTTTGTAAAGCAGTGCACTTCTTCTTTGGCTCTTGAAAGATGTAAAGTAAAAAGGTCAGGCTATAAATCCAAGTTTGTACTCACAGGGTATGTAGGAGGACAAATAATCATATCTTGTCAGGCAAATGACTCTTTAAATTATTTCCATCTCCACACACAGAAAGTCACAGCTACTGAAATGTACAGCTCAATAGGTAAAATGTGCAGCTAGCCTAGAATTGCAGTACATCTATTTTCAGGTGCCACAGAACACATGTTCATCAAGCAGGCTATTAAAAAATTCATTTCCTAAGGACATCAGCACTAGGCTATCGAGGAGATCAAGTACTGGGTAATGAATTTCATAGGCAGAATAATGGGCACTATAAAAAGGTGAGCTATGAAGCAAAGTCAATTCCTTAGGAAAAAAAGCAAGTGTCTCAATGGTCTTGGCATAGGATAAGTGTATTCTACTTTATCTCTGCAGTTTGGTATGTAAAGTATGTATTTTTAAAAGGTCACTTCCTTTTATATTTGTAAAACAGTCTGCTGCTGCTTTTGGCTGCCTCTTTGGAGAGGTGCTATAGGGCAGGAGTTAATTTTAAAAAATACCCAAGCCAAAGGTGAAGTCCCACGTTTTTTTCCATTCTGGATATTTAAGTTGTTGGAGCTGGTCAGCAAGAACTTCATCCACAATAAAATAGATTCAGAATTTATAAAGAAGATGATTAAACCAGGCTTACTGACTCATGCACTGAGCTAAGTCAGGAGGATGGTAAAGGGAGGAAAAGGAAATACACAACCTGCCTAACAAATGAGTTAGCCAAGAAAGTAACCACTGAGGTGTCAGCTCAAAGATAGAAGGCTCCCAAAGCCTGAGGTTGCCCAGGGGAATGCTGATCTTCAGGCAGTCTCCAGTGCCTTTTTCCCCAGATGAATCCATTATTCTGCAGCATGGCCAGGCTCCCAATTATCATTTATCTTCTCCATGGCACATGGTGGTAGCGAGTGACAGGGATGGGAGGCCTCCCCAGCCTCATTCATCACCTGGCTTTGGAGAGCACTTCAGCGAGCATCCAGTATTAAGTTAAAAATGTAAATGTTGCCTTTAGCAGGGTTAATGAAATAAAGCTAATCACATTTTCTGGCTGCCTACTTGTGAATCAGATGGATGGGAAAAGGTGTTTGAGCAAGTATTGATTTTACTGAAATTTTCTTGTAAGTTTGTTGTCAAAATATTGTTCCTCAGGAAGTTGACCTGCCTGCTGCAATTTATCTCAGCATGTTTTTTAATATCCAAATTACTTACCCTCCCTTTTGTTCTCATATCCGTGCCTGAACAGTTTTCCAGTTTTCCAGAGTTGATACTGAGAACGTGTTTGGAAGGCTGGTGGGGAGATCTGTAAAGAGCTTCCTAGTTCGGAGCCCAGAGGTTTGGAGTCTGCTGTGGCCATCTGTGCATGAAGCAGTGATCAGCCCCACAGAGGGCACGTTGCCCCAACCTGAAAGGAACTTCACGGCCATGGCAGCACTGAAAAAAACTGGAGCTGGTCTGTGGCTTCCCCTGCAAATGGTTTGTTTAACTACATAAGAAACTGTATGTTTGAGCTATACATTTGTCACTGTGTCTCCAAGTGCTTGCACTGGTGTCCCTGATTGTCCCCACTCTGGGGAGGGGGATGTGGGGCTGCCAAGGCAGTGTCAAGCCCTGCTCTGTCCATGCTGGAGGATGCTGGTTCCTGCTGCACATCTTCTCTGGGCAGGGAATGAGCTTCAGCTTAAAAACAGCCTCACTACGTGGGATATGACAGAATTTCCTGGCACAGAAACAAATAGCACCATGCAGCACAGAGCTGTGTGAAGTTGTCAGATCCACCTGCATTGGGTCAGATATAAATAAGACTGGTGCAAAAGGTGTTGCCCAAAGGGGAAGCAGGCAGTAGCTTTGAACTCTTGTGCAGCATCAGAAAAGTGCAGTGTGCTGACTCTAAAAGGAGCAAAGGAGAAACAGCATGAAATAAAACAAAATTGGTGTTTTTTAATAAGTAAAAAAGTAACAAGTAATAAAGTTTGAGGATTGGGCTGCTTTCCTTTATGTTTTTTGCAGTTGTGTCAATTCTCAACAGTAATTTTTCTTCTAGAATAAAAATAACCATAAACCTTTCCCTGTAGATAAAGATTCTATGGATGAAATAGCTCCTTTGTCACAAGGAGGAGGCTCAGGAGTGCAGAAGACAGAACATCTTGGCATTAGAGCAGCCAGTGTGCCCCAGCCATTCCTAAAAGTTTATGCTACTGTGGCTGCACCAGCTTCAGACAATACACTCTGGGTGAGGAGAGGGCCAGGGGGCTGGCATTTTTAAAATAGAAATTAGAAAGTCAAAAATACATTTAAACAAAGTTCAGCCTGACTATTGCTTCTAGGAAAGCAAAGTGTGAAGCCACAGGTGAGACTAAAAGCTCACGAGTTTGCACAATAGCATTTATCTGGTGGTAGTGGCAGACTTACATCCAGAATAAAATCTTCCAAACTAGTTTGCTTTTTTTTTTTCTTAGCCTCTTTCAATGTGCTTGTCACTATCAAAAAGTTTCTACCTTGTCGCATTCATGTTTGTAAGAAAAAAAAATCAATTGATATTGTGTTGGATCTGAGTACATTTACCCTTGTGGAAAACAGTTTTCCTGTCAGATTATATTTCCATCCCAAAACTTACTTGCAGGGACTTAACACATCTTCTGTTGTTACGCTGCATGGATAACAAGCAAGGAATGTTGGGGTTTTCCCCATTGAATGATTTATCTTTGTTTTTACCCTTTGTGTGTGTGTATATGCTGTTCCTGGCCTGGCTCTTACACACTTACTGTAGGAGTACAAGTGCTGGTAGATCTAAGTGGTTTGCTGTGCCTCTATGACATTTATTAGCAGGTAGCAAAATATGTAGCCATGGTCAAAATGTGTTTCTTTGCAGAAATTATATGTTGCATCTCATCCAAGCAGTCTCATACCTTGTCTTAGGTCAAAGAGGAGAGAGAAAAGTTTCTTTTCACATTCAGGCTCAAGATATGTACAATGGGAAACTAAATGGTATCTAAAATTTGAGCTAGGAAAAAAGATCTATTTAAAGGATGTATCCTTTTGGAAAGAGTTTTAATAGACAATAAAGAATGACCATATGTTTCACCTGGAGATTTCAACAGACAGATGCTGTGCCCCTTCTTACTGGGTGTTGGCATGAGCTTAGGAAATAGCAAGAGGAAAATAACCCAAAAAGGCTTTCCCAAAGTGACCCTGAGCAAAATTCTGTCAGGGAAGGATCCCCTGTCTCCAGAAGATGAGGTGTCCCAATGCTGGTGACTGCAGAGTAGTAGGAAAACTGCCCTGATGTGGGTGACCCACTTGAAAAACAGGTGCTCAAATTTGCATAAATACTTAGGTCTCATGAAACCTTTAAATGAAGTGGCACAAAATGCACCCCACAGCTACCCAGAAGAGATTTACTCTAACTTTAGCAAGAAGCCAAACAAACTCAGTGGACCCAGATTTGCTGACATAATCAGGGAGACACAAAGGTCTTCATTTCTTTTAGATCCTGTCTTGGATCGTGCTCATCCAGCCCAGAGGACCTGGAGGCTTTGTGGCACTCCCACCACGGCATTCCGAGAGCCTGGCTTCTATGCCAGGGTAAAGCATGGAGCTCTACTTTCAGGCTGATGCCAGAAGGGTTTTGGGTTTTTGGCATATCGCTGAGCAGCAATTCTAGGAGCTGGGCAGTTGCCAAACTACCCTTTTCTAAGACCTCCTTCCCAGGTGTGTAGGACCTGCCTTGCTCTTGGGCTGCAGGTTTTTGTCTTGGCAGAGGAAGGCAGTGCTCTGCATGTTGTACCATGTCATTACACAGCAGACCTGCTGAGTGGCTGTGGGAAACTTTTACAATAATTGTGCCATAGTTATTCACCAGGGTACATTACATTTGGAATCAGAGGTCACTTTCCTTTCTTTACAAGGGAAAACATTGTGACTGAACCCATAATTTTGAGTACACTAATTCCAAGACATTTGCAGATACCAAGTGGTTTCCTGGAATAACAGCCTCTCTCAAGCGAAACGTCAAATGCATTTAATCAGCCACATTTAGAGCCTGCTACATCTGCAAATGAATTATTAACAATCTCAAATGTTTTTGAATGATCCAAAAGTCAGGAATAAGGTGGCTCTTCAGCTAACCAGCTCTGATTCAGGGCTTCTCCTTTCCGCTTTATGCACTAGAGGCTCTGCACCTGCCTGCTGCTGCTAACTGGAGTTCCTGTAGCTCACATTAACCTCTCTGGAGGCACCTGGGTAGCTGAACAAATGCAAAGTGCAGCTGACATCCAGCTGTGTCTGTATGAATTTATGCATCACGTAGTAAACAGCCACTGCTCAGTGCTATGGAGCTGGGGGAAAGGTACAGGATGCTCCAGGGAATGCTGCTCCCACAGCAGCCACCACTGCACATCCCTTGGCCACAAGAACTCTTGTGCTCCCGTGGTGCCATGTGTGAGCAAATTGATGGAAGATGGGGCTGGGTCAGGTGTGTCTGGAGATGCAGGTCTGAGTCATTAGTGTTCTCGTTAGTAATAGCAAGAATGGCAGAATGAAGCTGTGAGCCAAAGCACAGCTCAGGCTGCCTGCGCTCCAACCTTGGCTCCCCTATGTCATGTTAAGAAAATCATAGCTTTTGTCGCTTCTTCTGCAAACAAGTGTCTTGTAAAGTGCTTTGGGAAACAGCTACAACTGTCACATTACATGCAAGTCAACCCCCTTCCACTGCACTGTGGAAATACCCTTTTAGAAGGAAATAATTGCTACAATCTTATTTCTCCAGTCGAGGTAATTTGGTTACATTAATTTTTGAATCAACAAGTGTTCTCATTTAAGAGCCCCAGCTGACAAAATAATGGAACCGTCAAGAGGCAGCTGTAAACAAAGCACTTGCAGTAGCATAGGAATTAATGAAAAAAACAAAGCAGCATTTACACTTTCGGGCACTAATAAATTAATTCTAGTGTATGTACAAAGAACTACCTCAGATCCTGAGGAAGCGGTTCAGAAGCTTGGTGTATTAGGACCAGATACAGAATTTCTGTTCAATCTGCGTGTTGGGGAGGACCTTAAAAATGAGAACTCAATGAAGCAAGTTTTAGAGTGAACATTTGAGCAGAAACATTTTCTTTGCTGGACAAAAGCCACTGGCACAGAGAGTATAAACCAGCTGCATCTGGGATACTGTCAAATCATAACACAAAAGGGGAATTAAAAATCTGCTCCTCACTTTGCCGAGTGAAAATTGCAGGGTGGTCACTTTATTTTGTGTATAATTATAATAATAAGCTTGATAGTGTATCTGTTATGGATTATGCATTCTGTGTGCATTATTAACAACATGACTGTTTGTCCCACTGCACCCATAAGGAAAACACAAACCACAGACAAATGAAAGTAGAAGCAGCCGTGGCTATTAAGAACAATTAAGCACTACACAGCCTCTCTGCAGGGGGAGGCTCTGGAGTGGTTTAATGGAGCAGATCTCATGATGGGATGTACATTTGGATAATGCTGTCTTGCACATTCAGGTATAACTATCACTCTTCTGCGGGAGCCTTGGTTGCATAGCAAGAGGCGGCTATAGCTACCAAGAGAGTGCTGCCTATTTAATATTTTCTCATTTCATTTAATTCCAATATAGAGTTGGAGATAGTTTGTTAGAAATAAAACACTTCAAAGGGGGATTAGTTGTCTGCTTTCTGTGGCTTGAAGAGGAACAAGTACTGATGTAACTTCTTATCTTGAAATCAGCTTGATGCTTCCATATAGTTCTGCTAGACAAAGAGTAATTCTGTTATTTCAAGCACAACACCCTTTTCTTGTTTGTGAAGATGAACCACAAAGTCCCCAATGGCTTGCACATGCTATGAGGGAGGTGGTCTTCTAAAAAGTGATGTAGTTACTCATGCCAAGATTAGGATTTCCCAAAGATGATTTCCTCTTCTACACAGTGTCTGACAGCATCTGTCCTTTGTATGCATAGGTTTGTACTGCCAGTTTCTTAGATCCAAAATCCTTCTGGTATCCAAAATTTTCATTGAGCTCTCCCTAAGAGCCTGGAGGCAGTCAAACAGTTCCCCAGGCCTTTGGTCAGCTAAGGAACCTGGGTAGCCCAGAGCAAGGGAGTGCTGCAGGCTATGGCAGGAGGGGAATACGCTAAGGAACTCCCACTTGTCATGTGTCATCATGCGTGACATATCTTCTAGGTCCTACACACCTGGAAAATCAGATATTTTATTGTCTGGTGTATATTCAAGGAATAATGGCTGGAACAGGTGCTGAGCTCCTGTCGGCAGTCATTTCTCAGGGTAATGGCAACATTGAAGATAAAGTTTCATTTCTGCAGCCTTTGTTCTTCATTAGACATTGTCTTGCCAAAAATCATTCCCACCCCACTTAGCCCAGATGAGCTGCTGCAGAATACCACAGGGAAAACCACTTTAAACGATAATCCTGGAAATGAGCTGTCCCAGTGAAAAAACACATCTGACTCACAGAGTTATGCAAGCACATTTCCTTCTGTAAAAGAGCCAGAACCTTTCCAGACCATCTACTGCAGGTCATAGCAAGAGCTCAAGAGACATTTCAAGTGTCCAGATAATGTGCTAAATAGTAAAGGTTTTCTGTGTATTTATGTGACACGTAATGGTCATTTCTTGAAAAAGGAAATATTTTTTTATCAGACAAACTGATGCTGCTCCCACAGGGGAGTTCCCTGCCTGCCTTGCCTTGGAGCCTGACTCTTTCTGCGTGGCTGTCATTGTGAGAGATGCAGGGGGGCTCATCTGCAGAGCTTCCCAGCTACTCCAGCAGAACTTCCCACAGCTCACATATGAAGGTTCAGTTTTGTATTTTTTCAGAGCTTCATCATCAAGTCTGTCTCAGCTGGACAGATCATTTGCGTTCCTCCTGCTGCCAAGAGGTACTGATATACCTCTTAATTATGTGAGGCCCAATTTTCAGTTGTAGGTGATGCAGTTATTACACTGATTAATTTAAGCAAGCTCTTTAGGTAACCCCTGCCCTTTAGGATAATACCAGTTCATGCTCTTATGGCCCAGAAGACCACAAGTTTATGCTTACAACTGAATCTGTAGGAAAAAATAATATATTTCAAAAGAGTCATCTGTAGAAGTAAAATATGTTTCTAATTAGTATGACTTTATCAACTGTCACAAAGAAACACAGTCGATTGTCCAGAAATAATTTATTCATCAACAATAAAACACTGAATAGAAAAAGCCTTGTAAATAAAACTATATATATATAATGCTTTATTTTTTTATTCAATACTGCACAAAAACCACTACAGACAGTAACAAAATAATCCAATTAATCTTAAAAATTTTTAAATTATAATTGTCACTCTTCATTTATCATGTTTTATTAACAATGCAAAGGTCGTTTGTTTACATATTATACTTTTACTTGATATCATTAAATTGTTTCTTAAAACACTTGAAGCAATTTGTTGTTTGCCCCATAATTTATAACATATAAGTATATCAATAAACAATATAACAGCTCTGAGAAAGATATGCAGACTGTTCAATGGTAAATAGTCTACCATAGGTTGTTTAGTGGGAGAGCAGGAATAAATCACAACTGAATTGGGATAGAAGTCAACACATTGAAGAGAAATAGTACTTGGGGAACAATTACATGTTTTCCATTGCTCGCTTGGTAATGTGATCTCTTTCAAGCTCTGATTTCTCCTGTTTTAGATATTCCAGCACCTTTGCCAGCATATCCTCGTCCAGGTACTGCCTGGTTTGTGTGTCATCACCTTCCCCGAGCATGGAGAGCCTTTTGGTGAGTGAAGCCAGCTTGGCAGCCTCCTGTGGTCCCAGCTGGTTTAGGTGCTCTCGGATGGCCTGCTCCAGGTGCTCCTCTTCGGGCAGGTTGCTCTCAGAAGCCGCAGCCGGGACTCGTTTCATCTGGCTCGTATTGATCACCTCAGGGTATTTTGCCAGCACCTTTGCCAAGTAGTCGGCCAGTTCTTCATCCTTCTCATTCAGTTTCTCATACTCTGTTTGTCGCCTTTCCAAATCGTTCATCCAGGCAGCTTTAGGGAACAGGTGTCCTTTCAATCTTCTGGGAATGTAAGACAGCCTTGGCAAATCATTTTCTTGATTAAGACGATTTAGTAAGTAGGAGGGATTCTGATTAGCTAAATTGTCATTTCCAAGAAGGCTAACAATGTCTTCAATAGTGAGGTCTTCAGGTAGATTTTCTGGAATAAGAGGCTGCTTCATGTACCCATTTTTAGAGTTCATATTATTTTTAAATATATCGCTCTGTCCTAGATTGGTTTCAGTTATCTCATTGAGGTCTTCTGGGAATTCCATTTCCTGCTCAGCTTCCAACCTTTCACTCTGAAGCTGCTTTTTTTCTCCAGCTTTCAACATGTCTAACAAATCCTCAGGAGGGATTTGCAAATTTCTTGAGACTTCTATCAGCTGAGCTATAGCCTGAGGATCAAGTTGTTTATCCAAAAACACAGATGCTCTTTTTTCCTCAAGTTCTCCTCCAGTCCTTAATTTCCTATTCCCAGCACTACCCATCAGCCTCTTCAGGTAATAATTCATTAGTTTTGAAACATCCTCTGACACTTGATCTTTATTTTCTCTTCTTATTTCATCCTCAAGGAAGCTGAGTTTTCCTGACCTTTTCATTTCGTCATCAATCTCCTCTTCGTGTTTATCAATCTCCTCTTTGCTGTCTTTTATCTCTTCCTGGGTTTGGCTTTCCACTTTTTCCTCAATGGGATTCCAGTCTTCTCCTCCAACCACATCTTCATAGGCGATGTTATTCACTTTATACACATCATCTTCATCATCCGTATACAATTTCTGGTCCTCATCCAGCCTTTCTTTCTTGTGGTTACTGGGTCCTGCCATCTTGCCCAGCTCCTGGAACACTGACTCCAGTGTGGCAAGGCTCTGGGGGGTGTACTGCTCTTCCACAATTTCGTTGGTACGCTTGAAGGGACTGTCTCTTGAACCGTCTTCATAGTGCCCAAGTGGCATTTTGAGGTACTTTTGCCACCTCTCAGGCCACTTGTAAGCCTCGTAATCATCAGTTCCTCCAGCTGGAAAGTTGTTATCTGAACTCAGGCTGTAAGGTTTATTCTCCCTTGGGCCAGCTTTTGACTCCTTCTCAGCTTGCCGCAAGGCTTCCAGCATTACCTTAACCCACTGGGACTCGTCTTCAGTCAAAGAATCTCGTACATTATCTGGGAGGTGAAACTGATCCTTGCCTTCTCTCTGTGGGAGGAGGTATGGGACACTTTGATAAGAGTTGTAATCAGGGCTGCTTTCCCCATTGTTGGTTTGCTTGCGAAGGTCTTCTATGTATTCCAGTGCTTTGATCATATCGGGATTTGGCAGCCTCTGTAAGTTTTTCATTGCATAGTCTGGATCTTTCTGGAGCAGCTGGTGCTGCTGGAAGGAGGCTGCATCAACCCAATAGATTAGGACAAAGAAAAAGGTGAGAGCACAGGCTGCTCCAGGCTGGAAGGTTTTAGTTTCTGCCATGTTTAA
This sequence comes from Bombycilla garrulus, assembly GCA_013400315.1. Taxonomy (NCBI): domain Eukaryota; kingdom Metazoa; phylum Chordata; class Aves; order Passeriformes; family Bombycillidae; genus Bombycilla; species Bombycilla garrulus. The sequence continues at coordinate 1,777,615 of VXBU01013524.1, forward strand.
AATATTTCCTTTAAATAAAGAAGAAGAAAAAGAAGAAAAGCTGTTAACACATGGAGACAGGCTTAGGAAACAGAGCTATGCAAGATATTTCTTATCTCTATGCTCCATGTACTTTATGAACATTAATTGTCCAATGGCAGCACCAAAGTACAAAACATCAATCCTATGTAACTTATGAAGCGCCCATAGACATACCTAGATGTCATTTTGATCATGAGAACAAAACACCTAAATGATAAAATTGGTGTATTATGAATACATTTAAATGCTGCTCAAAATACCAATATTAAATCTACAGGCAAATATTTTGTGAGATTGCACCATAGGGTATCTAATTTAATGTCAGTACAATACTGCTGAATGGCACTAAACTGCAATAAAATTAAAGTGATGAAGTGGAGAACATGGCATGTAAAATTACTTGCAAGTTTATTTCTGTCAGTACTGACAGTACTGAAGCTATTACTTCCTTTATTTTGCTATTTCATTAAAAAAATTATTTGTATTACAAGGGAATATCAGTTAATGACTCTGTGAGTCATCTTCCTAGGGCAATGATCTCTTATATGAGAGGAAAACTATAATTTATCCTAAAGGTACAAAATCATTTTACTGAATCCTTTAAAGCCCATCTTAGAAATGAGCCTGAGAAGGTAGGTTCTGAGCAGTGATTTCACTCCTTTACTTATTCATTCACTTCAGCAGAAATTTAATCAGGTCCCAGGACAGGCAGAAACATGACCACTGGCAAATTTGGTTAGAATAGATCAGTAGAAGCCCATGTCTGCCCAGCTTACACCAGACAAAAATAAACTCTGGAACAGAACTAGGAAAAATATGCCTCTGACAGAATTAAGATGATTACAGCATCACTGTGCATGAGGGTACAGCTGCAAAAACCCAGCCTTGCAGGGAGCTGGTCACCTTCCACACAGCACAGGGAAATTGCCATCAGTCATTCCCTAGGACACACTCAGACACTGGTACACTGGGGCCACGGGACAGATTAGGCTCTTTTCTGATCCAGTTACATTAATAAATAAAGTACAATAATGAGAAAGGAATGATAAAGATAGAAACTGCTTTGATTAATTGACCTATTTTGGCTCCTTTGGTTCTTGGCTTGGTAAAAGCATCCTGTTGAGACACTGGTGGCTCATGACAGCCTGAAAGAGCTGTGTACACCCGTGTTTACCCATTGCTGAAAGCAGAAAGTGAGCATGAATATGTTCATTTCAGCTCACTTGTAGATTTTTCCACTCAGTTTTTGTCCTTAACATAATGGTACTTAACTAAATAATTAAAGCACTCTCAGTTCAGAGAGCTGCTTATTTCCCTCCTTCTGTATGCATGATCAGGCTAACAGGCATAATAGCAAACAATTTCCCCAAACATTTCTGACTTCAAGCCTGGATACATTTGAGCATTGATTTCACAAATGAGTTGTTCAAGAGCTGATTAGAAGGTCCCACCCTCCAGATCTGAGTTTGCCCTGAGACAAAGCCAAAACATTGCTTCATTTTCTGTCACTGAAAAGGCACTAGCCGGGTACATAAATGTATTTCTCCATTAAAAAAAAAAAATAAAAAACACCAAAAACTCACAACAACAAAAAGCCCCATCACCTAATTTTCTATTTCTGTAGCAAATAAGTTAAATTAGGACTTTCTTTTTCAGCAGAGACTGATTATTAACAGAGTTCATTTGATTAGCACATGAGAAACTGTCCTTTCCAAGGGATGGGGAAGGAAGAGTCGTTCTATAATCATCTGCCAAGCACCTCCCACTCACAAAGACCAGGAACTCACCCTCTTTTGCTGCACGCAATTTGGATTGCTACAGCCTTTGCAAGGGCTGTCAGCATCCCACTAAAATCAAAATGTGTGCAGCCAGGCAAAGTTTAGTTTAGTGTTCCACAAGGATGTTGCTCAATTGGGTATTTCCTTTGCAGGAATAACAGATCATTGGCTCCTCTCTACATATTCTCTGTGCATTTGCCTCTAGGTCAATTTTTGCATCTAATTTATTGGTAGATGATATTTGAAAGCCTTGTCAAACAGATTCGGGAATGACTTCTTTTAAAAGCTATGAGTTCAGGTTGTAAATCTTGTCATTAAATATTCTGCGCTATCCAAGGTAAAAGGACTCCACCTCAATATTTCAGAGTTTAATTCCACATTTGTTTTTGAAACAGGACATTTTAGCCTATCTTTAGGGAGTACTGTAAACATTCTCTCCTGTGCCTCTCAAAGGACAATATGCTAGAACAGCTCTTTTGTCTCCAGATCGATAACTGTAAAGCCAGTATAGATGGAGAGCATGTTTTCTCCTCTGTTAGCACCTAACAAACAGGAAAATAATCTTTTAGTCAACAAATGAAGATGAAGAAGCACCTCTTTTACAAAATGAGGCAATCATGATCAAAATTAACACATACAAAGACAATACAGACTTAAAAAGTTCCCTAAAAAACAGACACAGAAAATATTATCTCCTTTCTGGGATGTTTCCATGGTAGCAGTAATTTTCTCTCATTCTCCTAGCAGTTGTTTCTGATGTGACTCTAATGTATCCAGTGAAATTTATCTATGAAAACTCGTAGTTTTTCCCTATAGATGTGTCCCTGCCCTGAGTCTTAGGTGAAACAGCAGTTTTCCATAGGGAAAATAAATATATCATGCACTATTCCTCCCATTTCTTTTGTGCAATAAATAACACGACTGCAGTAAATTTGCCTTGTTTAAAAGCATCTCTAACCCTTTACCCTGTGGAAGGAACAGAAAACACAAACAAAACAGCAACAAAGGGTAAAAGTCCAAACCCACAGCAGTTCTAGTGCATATAACGCCTGTTTGCATGCAGATACATCTGGGAAGTGACTCGGAGGGTGTTTGCATCCGAGGAAACCCCCCCGCCCATCCTCTGAAGTGCCGCGTCGGCGACCTGGCAGGGCTGAATGCCACCGCTCCCGGGAGCACTCAGCCTCCCTCCTGAGCCCCGGTCGGTGCTGACAGTCCAGTGCAATATAGACGGTGATAGGGGCACATTTTATACAGATGTGCTCCCCTGCCAACCCCAGCCCCGGCACCACCGGCTCTCGGTGCGACTTCACCGCTCTCTCGGTGCCGGATCCCCCTGCGCAGCCCTGGAGCTCCGCGACCCCGCATCCTTCCATCCCTCCATCCCTATACCCCTGCATCCCTGCATCCCTAC
>VXBU01013524.1:1781223-1864973 GCA_013400315.1 Bombycilla garrulus
GACCCCGGCCTGGGCGGGCGGGCACAGAGGCGGCCGCGGCGGAAACGGGGGGGAGAAAAACACGGGGAGGAAAGTCAAAAAGACAGAGGAAAAAAGCCACGAGGAAAAACAAGAAGAGAAAAGCAAGGCAAGGAGGAAAGAAGGGGGAAAGGGAAAAAAGGTTTAAAAAAAAAGAAGAAAAAAAAAAAGGCAGACGCGATACAGCCAATGCCTTCTGCTTCTCAGCTCCCACAGGCTGGGAGGAAGGACTTGATAAACCCGACCTACACCTCGGTGGTGGGTGAAGGTGACCCGCACCTCGGGTGGGTGCAGGCCAAACCAGCAGCAGGGACACATGCCCAGGGCTGTGAGCCAGGACCAAAGCTGGGAACACGCAGTGGCTGAAGGTGGGTGTGAGCCCAGCTATGAGAAGGACTTTGTGTGTGTGTGTGTGTGTGTCTGTGCGCTTGGCTGTGCCCATGCCTTGGCAGGAGATGGCCTTTCAACAGCTACTGCCAGCAGGGTTTTTTTATTTTTCCTCTGTGGTTCATTGACTGAGCTGTTGTGGCACATTTCTGGCTTTGTCACAGGCCAGGGATAATTCATGGCAGCTGTGGCCTTCTCATCAGGTGTAGGAGGCCCTGGAGCTCCTGACCAACTGGAGATGTGTGCTCCTGAGGGGGAAGGACACCCCTCCACTGCTTGTCTGAGGTAGATGGAAAAACTGAAGCATGTTGGGGAAAGATAAGGCAGAAGGTTCCTCCTGCCCCAGTAGCCCCCATCCCAGCCTGTGTGCTCTGGCCCTGCCAGTGGCTGTGGCATGGGACAGGGGACAGGCTGGCCCTCCTCTGGATGGGGATGGAGCCAGAGAGGGACCACCCATCCCTGGCACTGCTGCCAGGTGGTGTGAAAAGGCCCTCATGGTTTTACCTCCTTTCTCAGTACTCTAAAAGGGCAGCACTTGCACACCTGGATCAGTGGGGTGAGTAAATACCACCATGCCATAAAACAGAAGGTATAATACATGGCTTCAGCTGATGCTTAGGGTTTTAGCTTGTTCCTTCTGCTTCCCCTCTATTACAGAAAGGTTGTTTTACTTCAGCTTTTAAAGAAGGATTCCTTTTCCTGAAAAATAAATCTTTCCTGATGATTTTGACCTTTTACAGCACAAAATGCAAAAAAACCTAGGATGAATGTACCTTCCAAGCCAATAAACATTACAAAATTAAATTATTGTAAGAACAGTAAGCTAGAAATAATTGTAGCCATGAACAGACAAGAAGACAATCCTGGCTGCATTTGCTGTAGTTGACATGGAGATCTGGAAATACAGATCTTGTTTCACCTCACGTAGTTTTATCAGTAAAATACACTATCAGTTTTTGTACTGAAACTCTTCAGCAGCAGCTTTATTCTGGCCCGATATTCCATCCAACACACTCCATTTCATTACCAGACCCAGGAAGAAAAGAGCCAAAAAAATATTGCATTAGGGCCCGTGATAGCAATCCTGAGGAAGGGAAACAGAAGGGCCCTGCTGCAGTAAGCAAAGGGCAAGGTCCAAGTGCCCTCTGAGCAGCTGGGAACTGTATTGCTGAACACCACATCCCCTTCAGCAGGACTATGAATACACACAAAACACAGCTCTGCAGACATTGCTATCACTGATACACCTCAGTCCATGGAGAGAATGCCCAATGTAATCAAAACCAACAAACAGAATAATAACCAAAAACACCCAGGAGAAAATTACTCAATTCAGACTTTCAGGAATTTTCTTGTGCTTCTGCAGGTACTTCCAGCAGGCTCTTGTGCATTCTGTCACCAAATGACCAATACTTATGGAGCAAATCCTTTCCCATGAAATCATCCTGTTGAACCCCATCCATCTGATCATCCACATTAGAGCGCATTTCAGACAACCCAAATTATTTGGCACATGAGCAAGATTCCATCCTCCTTAACCACTCACCTCAGATTTACAACATATAAAGTCAGGCAGACACTTGGCTTAGGTCTCTGCCGTGGCTATTCTGGGTCCAGTGGATAAAATTTTCCAAAGGCTCTCTACAATCCATCTGTCAATTTTACTCCATATCAAAGAGTGTTGTCTGGACTTTGTGCTTATGATTGATTGCATCCACACAGCCCAATAAGGAGGGCCTTACTGAATGTACTTTTTTTGGTCATGTTGAATGTACAGCATTCTTTTCTTCAGAATGAGTCATGCAACAGAAAATTGGATCTGTACTGTCATCAGAAGTTCCATGGCATTTTATACAAGAGTAAGATCACATCACAGCATCTCTGAATTTTAGGAAATTGCATTAGAATTAGCTCAATATCAAGACTTAAGCAAAGGAGCTGGGTAATCTTGTTTTTCTGAGTGAATTTCGGCCATGCTGCATCCTTTTGTGCATCCTGGGAGCAGCCCAGCTCTATTCACAGTGATTTCTCTGAACAGTTTGCTTTGTCACATGCTCTACCTTACCTAGTCATGCATCATGAGAAGATAAAAGTTAATCAATCAACCCTGCCCCTTGCAGCAAAAGGCTTTTATTTCATTTCATGAAAGAAAGAGGGCATGGGGCTGGGAGGGGAACTTCACTGCAGCAAACAGAGGCCGGAGGGTTCCAGACCACTCTGTTTTGTCACACCCCAGCTGGAATATCATCATCTCTACAGTCACTGGGAAAAGAAAAGTCAGGAAACTTGTCTTGAGGAGGAAGCATGTTCTGGCAAAGGGCCTTGGGGTCACCATCCTTGTGGCCAGGCCCCAGTACACACCAGCACCATTGGGGTGATGGTGGCCAGAACCACAGCTGTTCATGGCCTCCCACCACAGCTGCCCAGCTCCCAGGAGAGGATGGAACGGTGATTTTGCTGGAATGACCATCCCAGCAGAAACACAGAGGCAGCACATTTGTCTGGCTGCTGTGGCACTTTTCTAAACACCAGAATGGTTTGCACTTCTGGAGCTCTAGCTGTCTGCACCTCTAATTGGTGCCACCAAGATCAGCACAGCTTAAAAATAAAGTAGGGTTGTGTCAATATTGATTATTTCCCCCCTTCTTCTGTTTCTAGTAGCAACTAAAAATAATTTGCAATTCATTACAGAAATGGCATCTCCTGCAGAATAAATGTCATTGTCACATTTAAAATTCAGTCCATATCTGACTTGAATATCTTCATTTACTCTATATATAATGATAAAGAGGAGGTTTTCTTTCCTCAGAAAAAGCTCATCTGCCATAATAGATACAGATTCTTTAATTTTAATTTTAAAATACTTGAGCTCTGCTTATGTCCAACATCAAACTCGTTATTTTCTGCTCATTTTGCATGCTTGAAAGATCAGTCATATTTGTATGCAAATATTTTTTGGCCTCCCTAAATTTAGTGCACAATAAATGCCTCAAATTTCCTTTCCAAAGCCATAGGGGCAGGGATAAATACAGCACTGTAAGGAAAAAATAAGGGCTTTGCAGGGATGTCAAAGAAAGTGTCCATTGGCTGTAGATCACTGAGCTTTATTCAACACTGCAACAAGATTAAGCAGGTTTAACACCAGCCTGCCCTACACGCCTCCCTCAGGGGACATTTCGAGAACAGGAAAAGCTATGGAAAAAAAAAACCAACCCAAACCTGGACTTTTATCCAACATTTACAAGTTCAGGATTTCAGGCTGCCTGCTTATAAAAAAAAATTACTCTGAAGAGGAGCCTTAGGCAAGGCTTGGCTGCCACCCCTGCAGCAGGAGGTGTGCCCTGGTGCTCAGGATGGGCAGTGCTCCATGGCCATGGCAAGCATCCCTGCACACCACTGCAGTGCTCTCACCTGAGCCTCAGCTGTGCCTGCTCAGAGTCCCTCCCTGGGGCTCTGTCACCCCTCCTGTGCCTCTCGTTTTCTCCAGTGACTGCTGGAGGAGCCCAGCCTGTTGCCTCGCTGCTGCTACCTGCCCACTGCCCTACACTTACTAGGAGATGCCTGAAGCTTGGGATAATCAGGCTCCACCCCATGGGAGGACTCCCTGCTCAGGGCAGGGAATGGGATCGGCTCAGCCAGGGCCAGAGGGGCAGAGACGCCTGGGCTGGAAGGAGCTGCAAAAGCAGTAGATGAATCAACAGGGAAAGAGTTCACTGCTATACTTGTTCCAGTATAGCAGCCTCCACTTTGAGTACCCTGCACAGGAATAGCAAAACACCAACGGATTAGGGAATATATGCCTTCTCATAGAACCACCAAATTATTTTTATCTCCGGGCCTCCCACACACGTACTCACATATTTTCTCCTCTGGAGTTTCAAGGCTTTTCACAAGCCTGTGACATCTGCTTACCAACATTTGGTGTAAAAATATCGATATCTGCTCTGCATAGCTGCTCTGAGTGCTACATTTACCAGCCAGTAAAGATCAAGAGTCTCCTGGGAGCTGGCTGGATCAAACTGTCATGATTTCAGCAATGCTTTGCGTCAGACAGCAGAATTTAAAGTCAAAACACAGATAGTTCAGGGAGGAAGACAATGTGAAGCCCTGAGTCATACCCTGCTGAGGGTGAGGAGAACAGATTAATAGACAGCAAACATGAATGAAAGTGAAGGGCTCATTTAGTCATGCGGCTGCTTCTGAAACCAAAAATAGGATTTATTTTTAGTCATTGGGCATAAAAAGAGGATTTTTTTGCACTTTGCCAAGGAGAAGTTGAGAAAAAAGTTTTAATTAGCATGGGGCAAACTCCCCTTTGCCTTGACAGCCCGAGGGGCTCAGCTGCAGGCTGGCTGTGCTCAGGCAGGGGCTGCTGCTCACAGCCTGCTCGAACAGCTCGTCATCCATGGGATGCTGCATGGCCCAGCAACGTTCAGCCTCATTCAGATGTGGAAGAGGCAGCCTTTACTCCAGCCCCAGACAACTCTCCTTTGCTAAAGTAGAGTCAAAATAGTCTGCTTGTAGCCAGGTGGGGTTTGTCTGGGGAGCTGTGCTGCTCCTCACTGCTGGCTCATGGGGAAAGGAGCAAAGCAGCCCTGTCCTGGCAGTTGGAGAATCTGCACAGGTTCACCCCAAATCACTGGAGATTACGTAACTGAAACCCTTCAGAGCAGCTGTGGCAACAACCAGCAGCAGCAGCAGCCAGCAAAACCGGTTTGCCTGTGCCTTCCTAATGCATGCCACCTGCTCATGTCAAGATCCTCAGCTGGTGTGAGTGTCCAGCCTGGGTTTGGCCACCTTGGGGTATCTGGGTCAGCCAGGATTGTCCTTCAGTGATGGTTTCTCATGGGAGAACACAAAACTTTTACATGGCAAAGAAGAAAGTTTGCACAACAGTGATCTGTACACACATTTATGTGAGTTTTCATTTTAAATAAACAGAGAGAAGTGCTTTCACAGCTATGCATAAGATTAGGTCCATTATTTAGTCCCCTGCTAAATCATTCAGCAATTCTGCTCTGCAGAAACTCTATGATCTTGGGGCTAAGTCATCTCTATTCCTTACTTACATTAAAGCCTCATTAATTTTTACATTAATCACTCATAAACATGAAGAAGCTCAGTGATTTTGGATCTCCGTGTCTCTGGCAGAAAAGTGTCCATTTTGTTATCTGCTGTTCAGAGGAGCAAAATTACCTCTCCAAATTAACACTAATGTGCTTCCTGGGTTTTTTTTGAGAGTTCAACCATTCCCAAAGCATGAGCCAGCATGCTGGCATTACTGCACATAGGCAAAGGTTCTCCCATCCCCAGGCCATTAGGGCAACAGGTGCTGTAGCAATGGAGCATGTGAGAATTTATGTGCTAAAGCTAGGAGGGCAAAAAGCCATGCTCTGCTCCGTGCCGTAAAACATTATCACAATTTTCTCGTGCATTGTCCTTGTCAGGGTCATTTGTTTCACTGGTTTCATTACAGCCCTTTTTGTGGACATAGGTTTGCCCTTTGCTCAGTACATGTGGGCATGAATTCCAACCTTATTGCTACAGCAATTTATCCAGATCTGGGTCATAATCAAATCTAGTATTTGGTCAAGAATGTGACAAAAATAGATAAAGGAGGCTCAGTGCAAGGCACAGAGCAGAGACAGTGTTATAGAATTCTCTCCTACAAGAAAAGAGCAAACAATTTGATTTGTCAGCTCGTGTGGACAAGGCAAAACCACTTCATGCCATGCCCTTTTAAAAAAATGTGTACTAAATTAAAAGTTTAGTCAACACAATTATCAGTGATCACATCAAAAAGAGAGCACAAATTCATGTCTTCCCATGTGGTTATGGCTATTAACATTTGTCACATCAGCATCAAAGCAGAAATCTTGTTGTTTTAGGGTTCAGCTGTGCTGACTTTGAATTTCAGGATATAGACCCAGGGAGAGCTGGCTGGCTTCAGTGGCAGCTTTCCTAGATCAGTGGTTGAGGAATGAAGCAAGTCCAGAGTCTCAGTGCCAAAAGCAAAGCAGATGCAGTTAATCATTCACCCCCCACTGCTGCGGGCTGTACCCAGGAGTGAGCACAGAACCAGCACGGCCCACTGACCTACTGACACCCAGGAGTGTGGGGGGCTTAATGCCATCAACCAGATGTGCAGGAGGCAGATCCTGGACAGCAGGAGACAGAGAAACCAAACAGTGTGATCTGTGAGCTTCACAATTCCACAATGGGCAAGTGTGCCTGGAAAGTCATCGTGCTCCATCCAGCATGGGATGGGGTGGGAGCCAGAGTATGGCTGGGTGCATGGCACAGCATGGCATCCATCCACTGCAAATATTGAGAGCTCTGTTAACATCTATAATTCAGTTTTTCTTCTCACTCAGTCATGAAGAGGTCTCTTGGGGCAGGAAGAAACTGATAGGCAGGCTGCTCCCTTTTCTAGCAAAAGTCAAAATACAAGAGGTGACACTTTCTCCAAACAGGCTCCAATCTACAGGATAACTACTAATATTTCTGCAAGCTGGGAAGAACGTTTGTATGTCCAAACTGTTTTAGATACCAGTCTCACATCTCTCTCAGCTATAAGGGCCTTGACTGGCAAGTAAAATCCATATAATCAGGTGAAAATGCTGTGATTTTCCCCTAAGGCAAATACGTTATGTATTACATACCTTACTGGTAAGGGACTGAGATGGGCTGAGTGCCCTTCCCAGCCCTGAGACTCCTGCTTGGGAGGGTACATTTTTCACCAAACTGGTGTCTTTATTTTGAAGCAGTTCTGAGGCTGCCACTGTGCTGCAAAACATCACCCCGGCTCCATCCCGCCAGCAGCCAGGCTGCAAAACCCAAAAAGCAGCCCAGGAGCTGCTCACAGATGCAGCCTGCATCCCCAAGGACTCAGTGGCCATCTTCCAAAAACACCAGGTATCTTGTCATCTGTTCCTACTGCATCCAGCATGACGCTGCATCTCATAGAAGTGTTCTGCTCTCTCAAAATAAATGGTCTGAAATTCAAGGCAAAGACAATTTATTGCAGCTGTTTAAAATCAGGTCACAAAGCCCTCAATGAATTCCTGTCAGCATCACCCCAGAGTGGCTCACAGGTGCTCCTGTGTGGACGTGGGGCCACAGGCAACTCTTTGGCCAGCTGTGGGTTTCCACCAGTGCTCCTCAAAGATGGACCAAAAGGCCAGATGCTCTGCTTGGCACTGGAGATCATGAAGATTGTGATCTCTCCATGGAGATCATCACTGAAGAATTAAATTGATTACTTGTCCATGCCAGGAGGTTTTCACCATCTGTTGCAGATGTAATATTGATGAGGTTCTCAATTGTACATGCCCATTTCATGATGCTATAGTATGAAAAACACACATACAAAACCAAACCCAGCCATTCTGGGTTGCTGATGCTTGCTTTTGATCAGGGACCAATGACCAGTCTATTGAGGTGGATTCTCCTGGGTTTCCCCTGACCTGCTGGTGCCTGTTGTGGCAGTGTGTGTCCCCATGGTGTCATGCTGTGCCTTGCTGCCCTTCTGAGCACAGCTGCAGAAGCTCTGTGAAGCCCCTGCTGGCTGGCTCTGACCCTGATGCACAAAGGTCCCTTTCTCACTCCTCATCCTCTCGTCTGCAAGGACCTGGCAGTGTCTGGCAGGTACAGACTTGGTCCTGTGCAGAAGCAGAGCCCCCTGAGCTCCTGGGAAGGACATCAATCCCATTTTATTATATTTTTTGAAGGATGGCGGTATTTTGTATAGGACAGGAAGAAATGGGAAGTATGAACTGTCACGTGAGGATGCCCAGCAGGTGTTGGTAAGTGAAGAAAGCAGCCAGCTGCCAGGGATGCAGCTGCAGTGCCTGAGCCAGCAGAGCAGAGACCAGCGCTCCTCTGGAAACCACGGACACAGGCTCCGAGCTGGAAAGAGCAGATGGTGCAGGAGCTGAGGCAGGAGGACTGAGTCTCTCTTTGAGGATCTGTGCCAAGGAGGTGGGACCAAACAGTAATTAGGCTGATGAACAGTGATACTAAATGTATGGGATGAGTCTTACAATGCAAGAGAAATCGCAGGAAAAATTAGTTGAAGGGAGCAGCATTACAGATCCCAGCACAATTAACCTGCAGGGAAGCATAAATACAGAACCTGCTCCCAAAAGTAAATCCATATAAAAACTCCAGTTATGTTTCCTGATTTTTACCCGCCAAGTACCTATATGAATTCCAGGCATTTATTTGCTTTTAAAAAGGAGTAGACCCATAGGATTCAAAATATATGCTTCAGTTGTAATGAGACCAAATATATTTGGAATACGAACAAAATTAAAAACATATCTAAGTGCTTTGAGCAGCAGTCAGTTTCCCGAATGAGAGCACTTAACCATGATTTTTAATTAGTATTGACAAAAACCTTAATATTAAGTTTATGTTGCTATTTCTCACAGCTGCATAGAAGTCAGGGCTCAGAGACCATCTATCCACAGCAACACGCAGACAGTATTAACTTGGAAACCAAACACAACTGCAGAGGCTTCTCTGTGCCAGTGGCATCAGACAAAACCAAACCAAACCTCTTCTCGTAATTATTATAACCAAGTCAAACCAGTCCTTTTACAAAACAATGGCACTTCAGGAGAAGAAATTAAAAAAATAAAAAAATCCAAGCAAGCAAGCAAAAAATTTTCAGGCAGACAGATTATAAAACAAGCCTGCAAATTTTATTGCTCTGTTGATCATTGAAAGCAACATCTACAAAGCTGCCTACAATCCACTCATAAATGTGGTATCTTCCCATGGCTATATTGCCTGTTAGTAGCTTAAAGCTACTCTGACCCACAGAGTAGCTGTTGCATTCATACTTTGCATTGTGGTGAAGTAATCTTAAATTCATAAAGCAACATGAATTTTAATAATGCTGAGCAAGTCTTGCCTGACATACCAGCTGCATTAGCTTAAGATGGATCACCAAAAACCATAGTATATAACTACATGTGCAGAAAACTACACACACCCCAAAGAGGTGGCTTGATCAAGTTTTTTAGGCAGAAAAGCAATGCAAAGAAAAGCAATTCAGGCTATGTAGTTTTCTAAGTCCCTAAATCCTTACATAGCACATACAAAAGTTCTGAGCTGACCCTGTGCCTTAATGAGGTCTCTAAGTACTTCGGGTGCTATAAATCATTCCTCTCTAAAACTTACTTTCAATTGCCTTGTGAGTATAGAGGTCTTGCAAAGTAGTTGCCATTCCTATACATTTCTTTCTGCTTCATTTAGAAGCTACCAAGATTCTTTAAAATAATCTGGAACAGCTATGATACAGAAACAACTCCAGCTGCAAAATAGCATCCTAGAAAGAACCAGGCGTGCTTGTTTTGCATGGTGACATCAAGTACATCCACTCCTTTGCACAGACAGAGTAGGCAGACATGACTGTAATTAAAAGCAAGTGTAGCACCTGCAGGGGCCAGAAGTGGAGGATGGTTAAATTAACCTTTCACAGACCACTTCAATGCTGACACATTCTAACATATGTTTTTATCTGCAATCTTGCCTCTCCTTCATCACGATTCTGAGTATTCTCTACTGTGTCTAACCCAATGAAACCCTGGCTGGGACCAGCAGAATCTGCTGTGAATAGTTTGTATCCCAGTACAGCTGTTTGTGCAAGGATTAAATCTCATTACATGAGTCTGGGGAAACAACATTTTCTTCAGGTCTGAGTTCAGGTTAAAAAACCTGTATATGTAAGTAGGAATCTGTCTCTCTGTATCTTTCATACTGGTTTGCAGAATTTAACAGCATTCCACTACAGTAGAGTGTAACTCCTCCTACACAACAACTGGCAGAGCAGGAATAAAAAGGCAGCTTCCATTGTACTTTTCCTACCAAGCTTTCCATAATCTTCCTGTAGACTTTCTTGTAGCAGTCCAGGGCTGTCAAAGCCTTGGTGGCCTTGCTGCTGAATAACAGTAACTCTGTGACCATTCCATTAGTGTTATATAAACAAAAAGTTCTGTAAGATATTTGCCAATATTTGTTATCCAGAGGCATTTTGAACAGCCACCTTCACAGCCACTCATATCACAGAGACAATAATGTTTCCTTGACCAATTGTTTGCTATTCTCTGGTGCAACCCTGAAATATTTTGAAGTGTTTTGCTTATGATTTAAGAAAGGAAAAGTAAATAAAAAAGGAAAGATCACAATGATTTTGCAGTTGATGCAGTCTGCTGACATTCATGACCTCTTGTACTATTTAAAACCTAGACTGGAGGTGCAGAAGGCAAAGGCAGAGTGGCAGATAGCTTGCAAGACTGATGAGGGAAAGAGAAGTTTCCAAAACTGCAGTGCACACTTTTGTGACGTACTGGCAGTAGAACATTAGTCAGGCAGATAGAGAGCTTTCATCTAAAGCAGGAATATTAGCATGCAGTGCCTGACTACATTTTCATTTGAAGCTGAGCAAGGCAGGCTCATTCTCTCCAGCAAGCCAGACTGATGCATTCTCCCAAGAGTCATGTCTTACAGAAAAATAACCATGAAATATTAATCATTTCCTATTTAGAGCTACAACTGTCACAAATGCTGTAGCTCTCTCATGTACAGCCTCTTGCTGAAAACCTGCATAGGGAACACAGCAAACGTTGGCTGCTTCCCGGGTGGAGAAGAAGCCAGGACTGTGTGAGCAGGAGCCAGGGCAGTATTGAATCCTGTGGCCAAACCCAAACCACGCCATCCCCTGCAACTGCCAGCTCACCCCGCCTCCCTGTATAGTGTGCCACATGCTTCTAAACAAGAAAATGCTTCCCAAACCTGCTCACGGGGTTCCTACAGAGAGAGGTGCGGGATTGCCCCACACCCCGGCAGTGCTGCCATCACTTGCCAGCAATAAACGCAGCAAAAGAGCTCGAGAGAGCACAGAAATCCGTCTGCATGAGGGCTTGTGCTCAGAGCAGGTGTATGGCACTACTGGAAGATCATCCTGGAAGCCCCCTGTGAGTTTGGAAGTTGTTCATTCAGGGCCCAGCCTCAGTGCCCTGACACTTGCAAGGACTGTCATTCAGCCGAAACAGCAAATAATGAGAAATAATGTCTCTGAATAGCTGATAGGCAACCCAGAGCATGGAACCATTTGCATAAAACATTCATTGTCATTTCACACACGCAGATCTCTGGCAGTCAAAACCTCACAGCAGATCATTCAGGCACCAAGGGAAAAAAATTAATCAGTTGTTTGCTACAAATAACTCATCCAGTTGTATCTGACATGACACTGCCTCATTACTAGATATTGTCAATGCTCCAAGGTATGACTTATGCCCAGGATCTCAGGGCATCAGACCCTGTATCTGCCCCTAATAATCTCGTGGGCTATATTCCGAAAGCCCTTGGCTTATTAGGGCGATACAAGGATGAGGAACAAAAAGGACGCTCAATTCTTTCTGCTGAATTCTGTTTAATCCAAGTCCATTCCTAGGCTGAGTGTGGGGGAAGGGAAGGGTGCAGGTAGCTCGCCTAGCAGCAGAAAGGAAAGAGAGCAAGCCACGTGTCTCATGGGGGTTTTGTCCTCAGGGGGGGGAGGACCCTGGGAGGAGACCCCTGACCAATGGGACCACAGGAACAGACTACCTTTCAGGGATAGGGGTGGGGGGGAAAAGGGACCAACCATCACGGGTAGTGTGGGGAAAGAATACAGCTACTTAGTGCAACCATTATATAAATTCAGTGCAACTAAAGAACCCCGTGTAAACATCAGATATAGTTCACCACAACAAGACCCTGTGTGACATCTGAAGACACATGCTTGGCTGTTACAACCTGCTTCAAATGGGCCAGGAAGATCAAATTTTTCATGTGGGTCAGGGGGAAAAAGCACTCCCAAAATAAAGGTGGTGTTTACCAGACAGAATTGGGTGATCTAGACCACAAGAAATTAATGTCAGTAATTGAATGTTTGTAATTGGGACACCTTTGGGTTTGATGATAATTTTTGTCTACTATCAATACACTTCCAGTTGCATATTCTGGGGTGTCTTCTGATCTTTCTCAGTAACAATTATTTCTTTTATCTGAAATAGAGCCTCCTTCTCACAATACAGCATTTGTTACATATGCAATTTCTTGAAATTATGTGATTCTGTAGCACTTTTTCCCTCTTGACGTAATAGAAATTATTTTTTAGACAGAATCAAAACATCCAGCTATTACCTCTGTTACCAGGAAGTTCTTGGAGACAGAGAGGAAAGCCATTTTAATGGAGCAGGCTTCAGTATCCACAATAAGTTTCCCATCTTTCAGTTCCAGTATTGGTCGCAAAACACTTTCTTCAGCCATTGCAGCGTGATACCATCCAAGTTTATCGGGCTAGAAAACCTTGAAACACTTGCTAGGACAATTAGCAGTTGCTCTCTAATGCTTGAAGGCAAATCAGAGTTGTTGTGCATTAACACTCACCCCCATCCCAGCCAAGGGACTGGGACTGGATGGAGGTAATTTCTGCCTGTACACAGTGTCCCTGAGGGCACGGTTTGTCTCAAATACCCACAGCCGTCCTTGCCCAGCTATCTCCATTTCACTGGAAGCTGCCATGCGTTGCTTTTACTCTGTCTCCACTAGCCACGGGCAGCCTGCAAGAGGAAGAGCTGAGAGAGAAAGCAGGTTCCCCTTCCTAACACAAACTACACTGATGTGTTTCCCCAATCACTGAAAATGAAGCAGCTGATGAAGTTTTCCAGCCATAGTGATGGATCCAGGGAGAGGCTGTGATGGGGCTGCAGGCTGTGGTGCCCCTTCTGCTGGCTGTGTGTACCAGGCTGGCTGCAGAGCCATGTCTTTACTGAAGGGGCTCCATTGGCTCCCTTAGCCTCCCTGTTCCCAGTTTCTCTCCCTGCAGAACAGATAGCTTTCCCTGACCCTCACAGCTTGAACATTAAGAGTTCAAGACTTTACCATAAACAAAAGGCATACAATTTTCAGCAGATTTTGAGGGGGGTATGAAGGCAAACAACTCACAGGATAGAAAACTGCTCAAAATAAACCACAAGACAAATGTGACATAATAGCCCCTTGTATTGTGACTGAAATCAATGGTCTATGGCTTTGTACAGAAGTTACCTGCAAAAATTTCTGTGTTCCATAGCATTGTGGCATTAGAGAGGGCTCTAGCTCTGAAGCACAATGAATTCAATACAATTTAAAACACAGTTGTTTGCAACTTAACTAAAGAACTTTTAATAATCTCACATCACAGACTTTACATTTTAAGCTATACCTCTAAAATCCAGTGGTGAGAACAAAAAGGCCAGGTTCAGCTATTCAGAGCAGTGTATCTTTTTTTCCTGATGTACCATGCAATAAAAAGCATCAACACTGTAACAAATATTAAGAAATCTGTCACTTGCTATCATCCAGCTGGAAAGAACAAACTCCCCAGGGCTCACTGTTGACAGTGCTGAAAGGAAGAGCCTCACCTGGAATCACACATTATTTCATCACGGGGAACGCTTCAGTGTGCAGCCCTTCCACTTCAGATATGGGCGACAGGCTATTTTCTGCACTAATTAAAGGATGTTAAAATGAAATCAGCCACTTATTGCCTGTCTCACATTCTGTGTTCACAGGTGTGTTCAAGCACAGCTAGGGGTGGCTAAATATTAACCATGAACAACTGGAAAAAGAAAAGCAATAATTTCTAGATTAGTTGCCTTTTATTTCCCCATCCTAATGACTAGAATTTTATATGCTATTTTCTTATTTACAATTCACACAGCTGAAGCACCCCTGGAACTAATGAATAACCACAGATCCAGATTTTCCCTCTAAACGAAAGAATTTATGGGAAATGGAGCACTGGATCCCTGTGGGCAGGTACATGTGTATTTGCTAACAGCAAATCCATCCTGGAACTAACACAGCTCTGGGGATGCTGGAGCAGGGCTGACCTGGGTTCACCCCATCAGGGTACACAGGCTGGCAGGGACAGGTCCCAGCATGTGCTCAGGTGTGGATGCTCCCCTCACTCCCTGCCAGGTGTTTGGGCTTTCTCTGTGCCACAAGACTTCTTTCCTGGTGTGGCACAGAAGGGAGGGAGGGGCCAGGACAGTGCTTTACAAACAGCCATAGCTTCACTGCGAGCCTGAGCCCCAGGTACCCAGAGTGTTCACACAATGTGGGGGACCCAGAGCCAATGCAAGGCTGCCCGCACCACCCTCACCCTGAACCCCTCACAGCCCAGCACACTCCACGTGCAGTTACATTTCACCACCAAAGTACATCTCAGCCTTTCCTTAGACCAGGCTATCCTACAGAGACAAAACCACACCACACCTGAATCAGAACAGGTACAAGAAATGCCAAGTATTTCCCCAGTGGCAACCAGATTCATCCACACATATTGCTTTGCTGTGTCCACACAAATCCCAGCTGAAGCTTGTTCCTCCCAGAAGCATATTATGACATTCCAGTGTCTCAGTGAAACCCCAGAAGCAGACGTGAGAGCACAGAGACATTCAGGGTGCAGCCAGGGCAGAGCCCATGGTGTGGGCACTCGCTGCTTCCTGCTGTGCCCTTCAGCACTGAGCAGTGCCAGGGAGCAGGCGTGGAGACAGGAGCAGAGAGAGCACTATTGCCTCTCCCAGGGCTCAGCAGAGAGCTCAGGGCTCTGCTGCTTCAACCCAGGAGAGCACTGCTGTGCTTGTTCCTCCTCTGGAGCACACAGCGACTGCTGGACCTCTGTACACAAGCACTGATGTTAACATTACCCAGGCTGGTCTCTGCTCAGGAACCACTGAAGCCCCCAGTGCAGGATCACTTGCTCAGAACCAAACCACCACAGCTGGCATGATTAAGGCCTGCCAGCAGAGGGACAGAGCAGGGTAATAATACACGCTGTCCCCACTGCTTGACATGCCAGCCAGCACAGCACAAGACAGATGGCTGCTGCCTCTGACAGGCGCCAACAGAAATCGTATTTCAGACAAGTGGAATCCATCCATTCTAGAGAAATGCAGAAACATCCCAGCTTGGAAGCTCCATCTCCTTACTGACAACAGCAGAAGAAAACAGCCCAGATATCAGTCACACAAATTTTGTTTTGCTGTTGGCAAGTTAAGAAAGTGTGTTCAAAACAACAGTAAATTATCTGCCTAACAATTCAGAAATATCTGCATTGTTTTGTGCCTCTGCTACAGCATTGATCTCCCTGGAGATCTCTCAGTGGCATGGACTCACTCAAAAAGCGGTAGTGCAAAACCCCACATGGCACACAGCTTGTTTGTCACACGGGCTGCTCTCTGGAGCCGAAAGTCTGAAATGCATCAGAATAAGATATTTGGGAAACAAGATCACCAGCAGTCTCTGCATCTGCCTGGTAGCAGCACATAGAATAAGGACAAATTAAGAAACACAAGGCCTGCATTTAGATATGTCACAGCAAAGGTTATCTTTGTGCCAAGTTGTCACCTGGATTGATTCTAATGCCTTGTAAGCCTCTGCTAAGGTCACAGAGTTACCCACCTGCAAACAAGAAAGAGCACAGTCTCAACATTACCAGGTACAAAATATTTCTAGCTCAGGTGGTTTTCCCTGTTGATGAAGCGGAGTCACACAGGTGCAGGGAGTGCACATAGGCCCATGTACACGGCAGCTGCTCTCAGCCTCCCCCTTCTCTCAAGTTACCAGAACTGAGGGTCAATAGCTACAGAAACTTATTGCTGCTGCTGGAGCTCCTCGAGGGGGAGAGGTGAAACTAAGAGTGTTTCTTGCTCCAGGGGCATTCTTGCCTTTATTACTAACTAAAATCACAGAGAGTGATTGCAGAGAGCATTGCAATTTTAAATCCTTTATCTATGCTTTAACTTCTGTTCCCGTGGGGGCTTTTTCCACTGCTGCACTGGAACACCATGTTGCTCTGCCACGGTTCCTCAGCAGCGCACTGAACACTGTGAAGCCATCCTTGTGAAGATAACACTCCTCAGGACGCCTCTCCAGCCTGAGAGCTGGGCTCCTCTCACCCCGCACTCTGTGGGCTGGGGTCAATGGTCTTTCCAGGCTGCTTCAAAAGAGGGCAAATCCAGGCAGCCCAGCCCACCCCAGGGGCTGTTTGAGAGAGGTGAGAATTGTTCATCTTGCTCTGGCTGTCCACAGCTAAACTGACTCCACATTTCACATTACGAGAGCTCCACCTGCATAAGATGAACGCCATCCAAAGTGACCACATTTTGAAAAAATCAACCCAAATGCTGGAACACATTAGTGACACTGTGGAAAATTTCTGCTCTGTGGTTTCTGCAAAAGGTGACACCAGGTAAAACCCATCCCACCCACCACACCCACACATTCCTGCTTATCAGCTCATGCTGAATTTCAGGCACCATTCAAACAAGAGAACAGAATTTTTTTCAGCCCATCAACATCAAAGATTAATTATATTTTCAATTAAAATTACTGTTTTCAGATTGAAATGGTCTTTATAATGTCTGTTGCACTGGAAAGGGATGAGAAGTGAGGAATGTCCCTAACTGCTGTTGGTACTGAGCTCTGCTTCAAGGTACCCCATGCAAGAGTAATGCCAATGCATGGGCTCAGTCTTTAAATTCAGCTGAAATTTTAGAAGTACCTGAGTTCATATGAAGAAATAGCAGCAGTAGCATTGACCACCATTAGTCCCAAAATAGTTTTAATCCCTTCTTACTCCACCTTTACTGTAATTATATGAGCCTTCCTTTGCAATGATTACACCATCCCATGGACGAATGGCTTTTGATTTAGTGATCTCCTTCAGTAACTAATGGTGAGATTAAGACAGTCCTTCATTAAACATTAATGATTAATACATCAATACATCTAATATCTAAAGATATTAGAGTAATTTCTTCATATTCAATTACTGCCAGAATGATGGCTCAAGAGGGCTTCCATAGGATTATTGGGAGTTCTGGGAAAGGGTTAATCATCCTTCACGAGTCGCTAAGCAACGGTGTTCTGCTCTTATGGCATGTTTTGCCAGCCAGAGCCTTGCAATGATGCAACCCCTCTGCATCTCATCCAGAGAGTTGGCTGATAACTTGCCTGCCCAAACAGCAAACCCCATGGCTGCTCACAGACAAATTTAGCTTCTGGTACCTATTAGTTTTCAGATTGATTTATAGCATTTAATTTTCTGTTCCAAAATATACATTGTATTTTAATATTAGTTAAATGGTGGAAAAAAGGTCTAATTAAAATGCAGCTGTGGAAATAAGACCAAAGAAGCCCTAATATTCACAATATTCAATATTCCACTAATAAGTCACTTCATGAGACATGTCAAATATAACAAATAAAAGCAACCTTGACAGACTGCAGAAATTCAGAATCCAGGTTCAGGCTTCAGGAATGGTCTCTTCTTCCTCCCAGAGGGAAAAGAGAGCTACAAGGAGGTCACAGACAGCTTCAAGCAGCTGCACTGGATGTGCAACCCAAACCACACCAAGACTGCATCAATCATCAAGAATTACTGAGGGCTGGTAACTCATAAATCAGTCTCATGTGTTTGTGTTTATCTGGCAATACATAGCTCATAAACAGCTTAATCAGAGGGAAGGATGCATTCTATAATGAGCAAGGCCAAGAAACCAGGGACCTGGGAAATACATTTCCAGCCTTTGAAAGTCAATTTTCAGGGACTCACTTTTGCACAGACTTGGGGAATATTAAAGTTCACACATGGACATCAAGACTGTTTTGGACACAGCACATGTAAATCAAGCACTCCTTGCTCAGCCTCAGTCACTTACTATCAGCCAACCTCTGTGAAACAACACAAAACCTCTGTGCTGCCAGCAAAAACTCCTAATCAGATTTAATGGAGCCAGGTTTTGCTTTGTTTCCTGCTAATTTCCCCACTGCCTTATATAATACAGTAAGACCTGCTTACAGTAATACTCTGGTCTGTGTTTGTTGCAGGGGATGTATCAGCTCACTAGGGCAAGGAAGGTCTCAGCCCAAGCTCCTGGTCTGTGCAGGAGTCAGACACAACTATGGGGCTGGGGAGAGTAGCCAGAGCTCTGCAGGGCTCTGACCCTCCTTTGATCACTTCACTGATCACTAGATCTTGGCAAAGTGAAAAACCCCATAACTGTTCTGGACTAACAGCAGGGCTGATAAATGAAAGTATCTGGAGAGGGTCAACAACTCTCCTGACCAGGAACACTTTTACTTAGGGGCAGAAAAGGTGTCTGTGTAAAGCAGGTCTCTGAATAATAGCTTTGGCCTTCTGGAAGGTTGCTCCAAGCAGGCTGGGAGGTCTGCTTTGAAAATACTGAAACTAAAGACAAGGTCTGTGTGAGGGAATGCTACATTATATTCCCTTGCTATGTAATTCATGCCTTAGGCAACCAAATCACAAGAAAAAGAATGAAAACCTATAGATTTGGAGAGCTGGGTAGCCTAACTTCACTGAGAAATAAACTATGACTTTATGTCAGTCTCAATGCTGATACTGGTATTTGTTCCCCACATTTTCTAAAGAACTTTAAACAAATGAGCATTTTTATAAGAATGCTGGGGTATAGTATGTTAAGTTAGTTTTCATCTAAATTTCTTAAAACAGCACGACTTCAATTTTGATGAAGAACAAAAAAAAACCTTTGAGTGAAGAAAGACAATAAAATCCTTTAAACACACACAAATGCTTGTTTCAGAAAATTCTCTATTTTGTAATGAAGTGGGTTTGCTTTTAAAATACCTTGACTTCTTGCCATGTGTGGATGGATTACGTGAGGAGCAGCTCACACCTAAGGCCACATCAGCTTCTGGACTTGCAGCTGGACCAGGGAGACTTGTGGGATGCAGTCACCATGGGCACTAGGAAACCTGACAGGAAAGATAAATCTGTGGGGAGCTGGCAGCAGTTCTGGGAGCAGAACAAGCAGATGAAAAAAGAGCTCAAAGAGCCAGAAGGAATCCCAGGCAGAGGAAGGCTGAGGGTCTCCCAAAGAGGCAGGGTGGAGCTGCTCCTGATGGTTATTCCCCTCCTGCTCAGATACAGGAACTCAAAGGCACATAAATATGGCTGGGCACTCAGTCAAGGTGCTTCCTTCACTGCACACTTGAACTTGGTGCCTGACTTGCAAGGCTGATGGTATTTAAAATCCATGTCCAAGTTTGCTTTTGCTCTGGAAACTTGCCCAAGCTGTGAAAGAGAAATTCAGCTCTAGCTCAGATGTGAACTCCTTTGAAGTTCTCGTGGCTGTGTTTCAGTCCTTTTTCAGTGATGACCTCCCAGCCAAAGGAAACCTGTACATTTTTAGGCCAGGCTTTCAAACACACTTGCTAAATCTCTGGTTCATGGTGTTTTGGAGGGGACAACAAGCTCCCATGTCTTTGAGTCAACTCCCTGCAGTTCACTGAAGTTAGGTAGACTCCAAGTGCCCAGGAATGCAGTCAGACTCTTTCAGGTAGTCCTAGCAGCAGGGATGGGCAGTGACTCAGTGAACTGAGAAGTGGAAGTGAGTCATGGAGCAGCGTTTCCCCTTACTGAGCAGAGTGTCCTAGCTGAGCCAGAGCCCCTGAACGCCAAAGTGATTACATTAGATTTCTGCTGCTTTTTCTGAAAAGAGCTAATGAGATAAAGCTGTAGAGGAGAGATCTGAACGCCCCTCTTGGAAAGGCAGAGCTCCCCACATGCCACCAAGGCCACTCCCTCAGACAGGAGTAAAACACCCTGCAGCACGGACCTTCACTGCTGGGGCTGCCTGCTTTTTTAATCAATAAAAAAATTGAGCTGGAATGAGCCTCTGAGAGTTCCCTCCTGCACAACAGTATTAGAAACAACTAATTAATATTATCTAAATTACTTCTATAGGAACAGGAAATGCATACGGACAGCCAGAAAAACAGGAAATCTCAAGTAATGCTCAAATGCATGAATAAGACACGCACTCCCCCTATCCCCCCTCTCTCAGCATGCTGCAATACAGTCAGACAAGAATCTGGGGAACAATCATTCCCTCTATTTTGAAAAAAAACAAGCACAACTGACAGCAGCATGCATTTACTTGGAAACAGCAAGGTGTCTTTCTTTGTGCCATTAATTCACCTGTACTTTTTCTAGCCTCATGGCCCACACTTCCCCATCAATCTCCTATTACAGTACCCAGATCAGATCTGGTTTAGCTCACTTTTCCACAGAGCTCAACAAACCCTTGCTCTGCTGGGGCAGATGCCTCAGAATAGATCAAACTCTTCTCGTGCTGCTGCTCCCAGGCATCTTTCACTGAAAACCTTCCCCGGGGGGGACTGGGCTAACCTGTCACCTGTCAACTTACTTTAAAGAATGACTATTGAAGATAAAGAAGACGAATTACTTATAATAAGTGCTGACTGATTTTTGGGGGAAAAAATAATTTCTTCAGCAGCTCTAAATTCTTGTAACCCTACAATTCATTGCTATACTTATAGATCCACATATAGCTACATTTGATATTTATGTCTAGTCAGGCTCCATTTAGCCAGGGAAATGCCACTACATGGAAAAAAGCCATCTGTTCCAAAACAATCAGATTGACCTTGTTTTCCAGTAGGCTGGATCTAAAAGAAGGGCACATCTTTGTCTCTGTGAGGAGACAAGGTGCTCTGAAAATTCAAAGCAGCTTCCCAGGGACACTCAGAATCCTGCCACAAAGTCCAGAAGGATGTGACGGGCAAGAGCAGGCTGCTAGAGCAGGGGGTGCAACAGGTATTTCCATCTTCACGAGCATGGGCTGAAGGCAGGATGGACCCTGAGGATGCTGCTCTGCCTCCTGAGCAGCAGGGAGCAGTTAATCACTGCACCAGAGTCTGAACTGCTCCTGTGCCTGTGAAAACAGCTCGTAGCTGATGTATTGGAGTCATCTGATGTGCTGGCTTACAGGGGACACAGAGCCCTCTGGAAATCCTGCAGTGCCTGATCAAGGATGAAAGATGAAAGAGAAACTTATTTCTGACCTTAGAAGAAAAGAAACGCATCCCCTCAGGTATGGGAGAATAGGCACCTCTGAAAGTTTTAAACTTTTAAAATTTAACTTTTGAAGCTATTCTTTTTCTTACAAAAGAAACAAAGAACAGAACTATCACAATCCCATCTCTAGTGCTCTGTCAATAATTAACGCTGACACCTAACCAACCAGCTCTGGCATTACAAGAACTCCCCAATGCTTTGCTGTGTGAGTAAGGCTGACTGCAGCCCTGGGGGGCTGGCAGCTCCAAGGAGCCTTGATGAGCTCTCCCAAGCATAAACTGAGAGGCCAGAAGGGAGCAAAGAAATCTGATGACTTGACCAGCAAAGAGTTGTGCCTTTTCCTACCCAACACTGTGATCACTAATGAGCACCAGGGCAGGCAGCAGCCAGCCCTGTGCTCAGATGAGAGTGCCTGAGGGAGGGAACACCCATCCTCCCAATGCCACTGGACTGGCCACCGGCCCAAGATCATGATTTATGCCAAAGCCTACTGGACAATTTCTGGGTACTGTTGATCTGGGCTGGGGAAGGATTCCTGAACCTATCCTTTAATCCCAGTTTGTTTTGGTCCTTTGTGTTAACCTTTCTCCAATTATTATTTTTCTAGACGAGCTCACATTTTTGCTGAGTACAGAGAGCAGAAGATTAAATAGCTGGCTGAATCAGTCATAAAAAAAGAAAACTAAAAAGCCTATACTTTTGCAATTAAGAGAAAAAAATGTGTCTGGAGAATAGGGAAAATTTTCAAACTTGTTTTTAAACCTTTCAGCCCTTCCCACAGAGAATGCTTCCAGTAATAGAAATGTCAGAGCAAAGGCCATCAGCTGTTCTCATCCACAAGGCAAGGACTCCAGAGGAGGGAGCTCAGAGGCTCCCAGGTGCTCAGTGCAGACCCAGGCTTTGGTCTCACAGAGGATTTCTTGTTGCTGATGGCTTCTGAGTGTTGTAATACACCTCACACAGTCATTTTTTTTCTGGGTGGCTTTTAACAACCTCTTCAGAACTTATTGCTTTCTTGCCTCCTCATCTTTCTGGAAATCTTTCTCTATTTTTAATATGATATTTGACTACACAATGCATCAGATTTCCCAGGGAACAATAGCTCTTCAGGAGGACCCTTTTTAATGAGCCACTAAAAAATACCCCTAGATTCTGTAGAACCAACATTTGAGATGAAAAATATTGATTCTCAGAAATGGTATTCAGTTTAGATTTTAACTGGTTCCCTCCTCTTGGTTTTGTTTTATTCCCACACTTTGTAAGGTCCTGTTTGATTTCCCCTATTTTCAGTATTCCTCAATTTTCGCTGGCAGCTCTGCTCTGAGACCTTCATTGTTATTGCATGTCATACAATGTATGCTCCATCTGCAAACAACACTATTTGCTTTGCTGACACATTTTCCCCTGCTGTATAAATAACCACCCTAAGCTCTGATATCCAAACTGGACTCTATCCCACATCCCAGGCTCAGTGGCTCGTGATGCTGAAGAATCCAAATCTCACAATACCAGGAGTTATTAGTAAAGCCAGGTATACTTCTAATGTCATTTATTTATTAGAATCACATCCTTCAATATGTTAGTCTCTTCAGGCCCTGAAATTAATAGGAATTTGAACATAGGAATCTCAAAGGCTCAGAAGGCGAACATGAAACGTTCCAGAAGGCACATGCCACAGGATTAAAGTTACAAGTCATCCATCCTTGGACACCCTTTTTCTCAGGCTGTGATCCTGTGGGGAACACAGTCACTTGGTTCATGATCTCTGATTGCTTCTGACAGGGTATGTACAGGACCTCTCACTGCTGACATCTGTAAATTAAGCTCTACCACTGCCAAAATCAATGCACACCCCATTTCCTTCTGATCACACCTTCCATGGGTTTGCCAACACTCCCCACTCACTACAGCATGGCAATGATCTAGGAAGCTACAACCCTCATAACTAAAACTGCTCTCCCCATCCTTCTGGCTCTGGTTTCCCAGCCAGAACAGTCAACCCTGCTGCTGGCACCCCATCCCAGATTTCACCATTCCAATGAACAGACCTGCTCCCCTCCATAACATTTCATGTATCATCTCTGCTGGGCCTTTGCTGTTACCCCTAAATATCTAAATAGCCACCCAGTCTCCCACCCCACCAGGAGGCCTGGCCCTGCTCAAGGAACCAGGCCAGCTCTTCTGAAAGGGTCCAGACTGGCCATTGTATCTGCAGACTGAGAAGTGGGCTCTGGAAATCATCTCATTACAGAAATGGCAAATCATCAGCTACTGCAGTTCCAGGACAATTCTCTTCCACGGTGATGCTATCTGGTTTCCTCTGCCAGGATTTTTTTTTATCTATCAAGAGTAATTCAGCCCATTGAATAAGCATGTTTTAGGAAGCTGATGATAGGAAGCTGTAGAATTTGGGGCTAATGTGGGCATGGAGGAGCTGATATGATCAGTTAAAGTTTGTATGAATCAATTCAAGAAAGCAAACTCACCCTAAATTGGCCACAGTGCTGAAAGATGAAAAACATAGTCAGTTTTCAACAAGTAATTTTAAAGTGTCTCTTTCAACAGCTGTAGTTAATTAGGTTCTGCCTACATATCCGTGGGCTTTCACAAGTCCATGAAAACAATGCCCAAAGACAGAAAGGTTCATCAGACTCAAATGTTTTGTTGTGTGGGCTTTCTTTCTCATTATTTGTCTGACAGAAAGAACAACAACTTTCTCATCACATTGTATAGGTAATTAAAGTCAATGTTTGTAAGCAATCCTACACTCCCCACGGCCCCAGCCCTCCAATTGTGTAGGCAAAGCTAAACCTAATATTTTGTCAAGACCAAGCATCATCCTTCAGTTCTAAAGCAGCTTCAACTGACCACTTAAGGAATGGGATTGCTTTGGGAGCAAAACTGCCCATTTTTATTGTACCTCTGGGTAAAAGGCAGCAGCTCTTGTCCAAGACATTGAAAACTAGAGAGGAGGAGTTCAGCAGTGAAAAATTCACTATTTAGGAATTTATCCAACATTGACCTTGTCTGAAATAAAAGTCGTACTCACCAAAAACAGAATCTAATGAATTCTTTGATCATGGCATGTTGGCAGCTGAAGTTTAAAGCTCATCACAACAAGTGCAACATCTCTTGTCTTCTCCAGTAGCAGCTCTAAATGAACTAGTCACCCCCAGAAGGTGTTTATGAACAGAAGAACTATCAGTGAACAACCTGGACCACTCTGTTTTCTTTGAGAATACACAACTTTAGGCTATGAGATATATACAGAAACCCAGCCTTCCAGTAAAATCCATGTCTTGCCCTATCAAGGGCATTTGCGTCCCCAGGAACCCTCTTCTAGAAAACATAAATATGGTTGAAGTGGCTGTGGCAAAGGAGATGTAGATGGTGGTCAGAACTATATTACATAAGCTTTACATGAAATTGTTAAGTCATGCCTATGCTTGACTGACACCAATGACTATCCAAAAGCTATTTACAGCGGTATCAACAAATCACTGAGATCATTGTCCTCTTCCCTCACTTCCCAATACCTGTGTTCTAGCAGATCCAGGTAAATCGACTGCGTCTTCATAATAAAAACAGAAATTTAATTATTCACAAGCATTCCCCTTGAGCTTTCTCTGGGCTTTTTGTGAATGATTAACAGAGCAGCTGCTCCAGACAGCACTCTCAATCCCTGCTTGCTGGCCTGTTAACAGCAGTGACTCATCAGCACATGACGTCAAAGCCTCCTCTCCTCTGAAATGGCAGGAAGGAGGTTTCATTAAAAAGATAAAAAAAGGTATCAACATAACAGCCTGAACTTCCTCCCAAACACAGGGGTTTGGTCAGGGGTCATCTCTGCTGCTGCCTGAGGAGCTACATCCACAGCACCTCTGAAGGGTAAACTTTTCTGTTGAGTACCAAGACCATAAACATACTTCTTCAGGCACACTGATTTATCAGATGCTGACTGAAAAATGAAAACAAACCTCCCAGCCTCAGGCCTTCTGCTAAGCCCTGCTTGTGCACCCTGTAGGAACCTCCGGGCCCAGCAGAGCTCGGCAGAGCAGTGAGCACATGCCCTGTCCTGCCCTCCCCATGCTCACAGCAAGGTGGGAGGGCTTCCACGAGATGCTGACACAACCCAAGGCAGCTGTTCATCAGACCTTGAAATAAATGCCCAAATTATGCTGTCCAGTAACACCTGCTCAGGGTGTCCAAACACACAGGAAGAGAAGCATCAATAAGTCCTGTGCTACCAAACTCCAGACTCCCCATCCTCTGTGCCTTGCTAAGGTCATGTGAAATGTGAAGACATGAAAAAAATCATACATGAATACAGTCCTGAATTTGTGAAACAAATAAGGACTGAAAGCCATAAAAGTTAAAAGCAGAAGTAATCTAGAAAGAGGCTATTTCTATGTAGTTAAAACTCAGATTTTTATCTGAGATTGCAAGTCCTGTTAGATGGACTATGACATTTTACCAGGAAAACCTGCAAAGTGATGGAGAAGGGAACAAGCTGGGGAACTTGAGGTTTAGCTCTTACATGGGATTAATTACTAACATCTGTGATATGTATTTTCTCTGCTAGCTTTAGGCAGCACAGGCAAGCCCCAGCCTCCTCTGAGCCCAGGCAGCAGCTCTCACTCCTCAGCTGGGAATGGCAGTGGCAGGGACATGGGATATATTTAGCTTCCATCCCGGCTGCCTGGAGGGCAGTATCACTTACAGCTCCCGAATCCCGACCTCCCCAGCACGGCATTGGAAGCAGAAATACTGCTGTTAGCTCCATCTCTTCACCGAAGTCAGTCAATTAGGGAGCTAAGTGGAGGTTTGGAAAGTGCATGGGGCAATGTGAGGCCATCCACACACACGGGGTTTGTGCCAGACACGGAAAATGCTGCTGGACTGTGGCTGTGCTCCCACCTGAGCTCCTTTCCTCCAGGCCTGCTCGGACTACAGCCACAGTATAAAAGGCAAGGATGACAGAAATGATAGACCAAACATATGTAACAGAAAAGGTGCAGAAAACCTGTTACAGATGGGCCAAGGGCTGCCATGACACCAGCCTCTGCCCAACACACTTTTCTATTTAAAAATAATCAACAAAATCAACACCATCTTTATGTCATTTTGGTGTGAAATGGGTTTCCTGTCTGACCTTTTGACTCTGTTAGCATTCTTAGCCTTGGCTCAGTTTAACTGCTTGCTTTTCTGTGGGGTCTCTGTTTACCTGCATTCCAAATCAGTCTTCTCAAACAGATCTGCAGCAGAAATGGAAATTTACAGCAAAAATGCCCTCTGGGTGTCCGAGTTAACTCTGGACAACAAACATGCCAAAATGTGAGTGAAAATACTCTTCTTGCTCATCTTTCTAGAACTGATTAGCAACAGTCTTAACAGTTTTCCATATGGCTCTTAAGCTCATATTTGGACCCTAAATAACATTACGGTTTGGAAAAGCAGCAGGCTGACATCTGATCTCGTAGAAGAAACACCCTACACCCCTACACAAAGCACCACAAACTGCAAAATTCACCTGAGCTAGACCAAGCTCCGCAGTTACTCAGCGAGGAGAAACGGGAAATACAACACCAGGAATGTGGTCATTCCTCAAACAAAGCCTTCCAACAGATTTTGCATTCTTGGCAGAAGCATACACAGAAAGGAGACAAGAGAGAAAGGTTGTGGAAGTGCCATCAGCAGGAGTCGAGGGCTGAGCAGAACACAGCTCCCAGGCTCCACTGCTCTGCTGTCCCTGGAGAGACAGAGCCTTGCCTTGCCTTGGAGGTAAAGGAGAGTTTATGCAAGATATGAGGAAAAGGAAAAGAAGGAAAACCAGGCTGGAGAAAACAGGAGGTTTACAAAAAAAAAAAAAAAGGGGGTGAAGAGAATGGGGGCAGCCACGATGCAGAAAGAGAGCAGGATGAGTGAAAGCTGTGGATACCACCACCGAAAGTATTCCACACCAAAGGGTGTGGAGACTGCATCTGAAGGCCCTCCTTGTCAATCTTCCCCCTTGCAAAAGCCTCTCCTCCCCGTGGGGTGGCTCATCCTCTGTGCCTGCTCCTGCAGGGATGCTGGAAGCAGGGCACTCTGCCTCAGCTCCCATCAGCTGCTACTGGGGACTTCTCTAATGCTCTTGGCTGCCATCCCTGACTAAGATTTCCTGCTTCCCCAACCTGTGCCAAGGGGAAGCTTCGTGCCAGAGACCTGCAGGACCTCTCTGCTGCTCCTGGCCGGGATCACCTTGGAGCAGAAGGCAATAAGCATTTTCACTCCTGTTGACTTGTGCCTCATACATACACAGCCTTCAGCAGCTATGCAAAGTCATTATTAGAAGAAATGGCAGTAACCCCTCAACAACCATCAGTACATTTATACACAAATTCTGTATTTTCATGAAGGAACAGAAGGAAAATGGAGGTTCTTTCTCTCCAAGAATCCATTTGGCTTTTCTGTTAGTTTTTCCTTTTACCAGAGTAATTTGCAAATATTTAGGGTCCCAGATTTTTCCCCTTTAGGAGAGAACTGGATGCTCCAACATGGCTATTATGACAACCTTCTTTGCACACAGCTCCCAAGCTTCTCTGCCTGTTAATGCATGGCAGGACAAGCCAACCAACAGCAAACCCTTGTGTCTCACTGCCATCCCCTCAATTCCTTCTGCTGTCCCAAAGGATTTCACTTCCCATTTCCTCTCCAAGCCAACATATCTTGGGACAGTGTTTGGGCACTTACCTCCTGAACAGGACTAACCGGGCCACCATACTCTGTCAGAGACCAGCTTTCCATGTGTGCCCTCTCCTCCACAGGCACCAGGCTGCAGTTGTGCCCAGCTGTGCTCTCCACAGGAGAAGCCAGACAGCCAGAAATCATTCCTTTTGAAATACTTTCCTTCACTGTCTGCCTTCAAATCATACCCCATTTCATAGTTTAAGTTTCCTGCCCTCCAGAAAAGCCCTGCCTGTTAGGGGTGAGCTCTTCTGTTGCTTCCCAGTTGGAAAATTACCTGTGGGACCCTCACAGCCAGAACCTGTTAGAATTTAAACAAGCCTAATTTCTCATTTATTTTATCTTAAAACATGATTCCAGAGTTGTACCAGTGCTCTTTTCCTACACCTGGAAAGAAACAGCTGTTTCCTTAGTGCTGAGCCAGCCAGGCAGGGGGTGATTTAAACTCAAAAATGCAGCTACCCCTTTAAAGCAGTCTGAGCTTTCCACCCTGTTTGTAACAGGGTAGAAAGTATTTGCTGAATCCAGGCCTCATGCTCAGCTGTTTTGAGCAGTTATAGAGTGTAAGAAAACACAAGAAAGGAACTGCTCCTGCTTTTCATTGTTTTAGTTGTTATTTACATTTTCTGACCAGCTACTCATCACCACAACTGAATACAGTTCCACAGAATTAAGGTTAAAACCACTCAATAGCCCAATAATGAAGGCACAGCCAGCCTTGTGCTTCACTGCTCCTGAGCATTACCTGGGAGCTGGACAGCAAAAGGGAGAACCCCTTAAAGGGCTGCTGCAGGGAAATGGAATAGAGGTTTTTCTTTATCTGTGCTTGGTATCACAAGTAGTACTGGGCTTATGGTGCAATAAAGGAGCTGGCATTAGGAAAAGCATTTCATCTCAGAGGGGGAGTTTAGTTTCAGGGCAGATTCTTCAGGAATGTTTTGAAACGTCCACCACAAGCTGATTTGAAGAAGTTACAAAAACATCACTCAGAATTTCAGTGCAGCTGATCCTGCCTGGGACTGAAGGATGAACAAGATTTTTTGAGGTCTTAGGCTTTCCACATTCACGCTACACTTAAACATAAATATTGGAGTCTACTTTACGATGTAACCTTTTTGACAATCGTTTTCATCATCATTCAGACAGAACTGTCACGCTAAATGCTGATGTTTCCTCGTATTAACCCAAGCAGAATGAATCAATGTTTTACTACTGTATTTTAAATTTAAAATAACTTAATGATATTTCATTGCTCTCTGTGGTACCTTTTTGCCAGCAGAACATTCTTGTCATTGCCAACATAACGTGTCAGCCTTTGCCAAGCAAGAACTCATTAGCCAAGCCAGTTTTCCTTTTGAGAGCAAGCAAGGACCACCTTATCCATGACAACATACACCAGAGAAAACCCTCCTTCACCCCGTGTAGCTGTCAGTTTACAAACCCACGCAGCTCCTCATTCATTTTCCCACATTTCCATCTTGCTACACTGTCAGATTGAGCCTTCAGAGCTGTTATCCAGCATAATACTCACCTAGAACCCCACCCTAAGCCCTCTCGAGAAATAAAATGATTCTTTCACCTGAAACTTCTGTGAAGCTGTTCTCCTGTGACTTGTCATTGTTGGCTCAGCCCAGCTAAGGCTGACTCCTCACTGTGAACTTGAAGGAGGGCCCTGAAGTGTGATCTCCACAAGGCAGGGAGACTTAGAGCTGCTGGTAATTTATTCATGCAAGATCCTGTTCCAGAGGGCAGCTGAAACTCACAGCAAGCTGTAATGAATTTGTCACCCTGTGTAAACTAGGGATTCTACATTCAGCATTGTTTTTTACAACAGACACACAAATTCACCTCTGCAGGAGAAAAACATCCTATTCCCCATTGCAGAATCTGGTGTGTAATGACACATATTGGGTTTGGAGCAGGAACTCCAGAAGAAGGAAGTCTCAGTGGGAATTGTAAAAGGGGATGGCAGAAGGGTGACATTAACTTAAAAACACCTTTTGTATGTTCCCCTGGCCAAGTTTCCTTTCAGCATCAGAGAATAGCAATCTTACTGCACCAATCAGGAGTAACCAGATTTCTCCAAATGGATAAGTCCACAGAAATGTTTCCTACCTCATATTCCTGGGCTCTCTGAAACCTACAAATACAGTCAAAAGGTAAAAATCCTCAGCTAAACTGCTACTGTTCCCTGGCCTGTTAGGGCTCTCCAGACCAGTCACAAGTTTGTCTTCAGTGTGTGCTTTCCACAAAAGTTGAACAAATTTTGTAGTGTACTGGGAGTGCAAGTAACATGCTATTTATTTCTAGTCAGCCAAAGGATTAGCTTTGAACTATTTTCTTTGCACAAAAACATAAGAGCTGTTGAATAAGTAAATAAAAAGACAAGGTTAACTGAACTAGTCAACAGAATTTGAAATAACTAAAATTCATGGTATTGTATACTGGTCTTGCTTAGGTTTTGCTGAACACTAATTTCAAGAATAGCTTCCTCCTTTCCCTTAGCCTGTCTCATTAATCATGTTCCAAGGCAACAGGTTTCCATGACAGCAAACATTAACTCTCTTGCAGCACAGCCTGTCATTTCTGCTACAAACACAAAGCTCTCACTACTATACTGTAACCCAGCCCAGCTACCTTCATGAAAAAAAGATCCCTGCTAACAGGCATTTAAATCAACAGCTTTATTTCGTTTGTACTGTGATCCTGCCGAGGAAAACGCACACTCCTGAATTCAGCAGGGACATCGTCAGCTCCCCCACAAGGACACTGTTACCTGCTCTGAGCTCACAAGTGCTGCCAGCCCTCTAAATCAGAAATCCACTGATGCAGGATGATGATGCAGACCCTGTGCTCATAAAGACACTGGATAAAGTTAATGAAAACCCCACCATATGGATCAGCTGCAGAACTGAGACCTTTGGGTTTAGTCATCTCAGGCAGGGTGAGAGCAACATCCCCCTCACACAGGAGTTGTGCTGACAGAAATACTTTCCAACGCACTTTCAGTGGAACAGAACGTCACAGACAGGCAGAGATGGGAGCTCTCTCTATGAGCTGCCTTGTTACTTTGAGGGGACTGTGGACTGAACATCTCTGGGTATCTTTGAAAGCTCTGCTCACACTTACACTCCGATCTTCCCTTATAAGCCAACCCTTCCCAACACCTCATGTACTGGTTCTGCATGCTCCATTACTCCAGTGCAGCACAGTGCTAAGCAGAGGATAAAAAATGTGTTCTCTATTGAAAGGACTGTGAAATAAAGGAAAAAGTAGTAATTAGTTCTTTTATAAGTGCAACATTATTCTGTCCAAGGAAAATTCAGATGCAGAATCACACCTAAACTTTATCTCGAGTTTCCCAATGGGGTTTCTGAAAGCACAGGTGGTTGCAGAAACAGCTGGGGAAGGTGTTGAAGACTTTCAGTGGCTCTTGGTTAAACAAAAGCTCATAGGAGGTAACCTAAATGCCAGTTTTCTTAAATTATTTGAAGAATTGACACCTTTGAATGAACACTCAGAAATTCACAATGAAAAAAGAAACAAAAATCATAAAAACTGATGGATCCTGTACAATCCTGCTGTTTTTGCCTCTCGCTCACCATGATTTGTCACATTTCTATTACTTTTGACATTATTACACTTATCCCAGTCTAATATTTGTCTCTTCTGCCATGGTATGTTCAGAGGTGTCACAACTCATGTATTGCAAATAGTTGCATCACAGAGAAGCAGATCTGTCCCAGCCACTGAGCAGCAAAATCACACTAAGAATTCTCCAGGCAGAGATATTCACATGAAAATCAAGCAGCTTTTTGTTGTTAAATGCAGCTGGTGAGTGCAAGGAAGAGAATCTAAACTAGCAACATGGCCATGATTAATGGTTATTTTAGTAAATGCTATTATGCAAACTAGGACATGTGCTGGAAGCTTGTCAGCAAGGTGAGAGGTTAGGTAATGGCAAAAGATGAGATGAGATGAGATAGGGAAAGCTTAAGGAGCCTGCTAATATTTTTTTGGATAATAATTTCATAAATTTCTCAGAAGATTTTACATTGAGCATTGCCTGGGATAGTCAAGCAAGCTGGAAAGAGAAACATCAACAGCAAATCTAAATGGCAAAGCTTCAGAGATTAGTAAATATGTACAAAAAGATTTATGCACCTCCTGCTCCAAGAAAAATCAAGGAACTAAGGCCTCAAGAGACATAAATCTTCTGATCAGCAATGCACTGCAGTGCATTAATTTATGCAGGGCTCAGTTTGTGGCAATGAAATTCACCAAGATGGGAACACGTGCAGTCTGACAGCGACCTGAAGGGGAAGCGACAATAACTGGGTTTCATTTGGGCTCCTTCCCTTTGGAGAAAGACCCGAGTTGAACTGAATTCCATTACAACATTACTTAGTTGAGTGAACCCTTTCTCTTTGAAGGTTGTATAAAGTTTAAATACAAGTTTTATGTTTCAAATCCATCTGTTTTTAAGTATGCAGGCTGGCACTTGCAAAAGTCACATCAACTAAGGCTCACCTACCTGCTTTGTGGAGCTCTCCTACACGCAAAAGCATCAGGAGTCTGCAGATGTTTCTTAAAGCATGAACTTAGCTTTTCTTTTGGAGTACTTAACATGCTTTCCATTCATCTTTCTAGCAAGAGGCAGGTGGCACAACAGGCACACCATATTCGAATGAATTTTTGCACTAGGGTAAGGAAACCAGACTAACTCCTTCACACGTACCAGACTAATTCCTTCACACTTCTCAAGCTGACACTGGATACACCAGTTTGGCAATGCTATTTATTTCAGATGCTACACTGATATGGCTGGTACTAAGTACCGCTACCCACAGTCTATTATTTTCTTCCTTCAGGAATTCTCTTCAAGTTGAAATGATAACGAAAGAAGCCTTCTAGCTCTTCTTAAAATGACTGAAAAGACAGGTTTATGATACCCTTATTTGTACCAAGAAATCTCTTTGGTACTCCTATTTTGATCTAATTCAGATTTCAACCAACATGACAGTTTTAAGAGCCACAGAATCACAGCATGACTCCAAAAGGGAGTAAAATCAAACTACTGATGATTTCAGTTAGTAGAAGTCACTTATAAAGGCGAAGAGTGGAAGGAGCCTCTTTGCACATTCTGAAGTGATTTCTTAATCAATTAAACACTGTACTTTATAAAACTTAATTTCAAACCATGAGAAAAGAATATACAAATCATACAATTTCATTAATTTACTATTAAATTGGATGTCTTCAGAGCTATTAAAAGCCCTCCAGCAATTTTCACTGTCTTTTCCAGGCTGAAAGTATGCCTCTGACATCAATACAGAGAAAACAGATGGATAAAGTAATTATAAAAAAGAGCAACATGATGCTATGAACCAGTTTGTCACAGTTTTACTAACAGACTGGAAAGCACAGGCAGAATAGTGGGCTAACAATCAGCAAAGTTGTATTGTGTCAAACTGCCCCCATGCTCCAAACAACCCCAGTGTCCCTCCTGTAGGAAGATATAAACTGATGAGAAAGGAAGGAGCAATGACAGAATCAGAGTAAGCATACAGCAAATTTAAAGACTAGAAAGACCTCTGAAAGAAAATATTGACTGTGCATACCAGAAATCAAAGGAAATGATGATGATTGATTGATATACAGATGATATACAGATGATATACAGATGATATACAGATGATATACAGATGATATACAGATGATATACAGATGGGAAATGTGACAACGCTTGGATCATTCTGGCATATTTGTCTGATAACTTCCCTATTTTTTGTACAGAATAAGTTCATGATTTGACAGAAACAAAACACTGAGAGCAGTGGGCTCAGATAAACAGAATTTCTCTGAGCTTTGGATTCTGTTAAAGGAGGACAATCTCAAAGGAAGCCCATTCAATCAGTTTATACAGTCTAAACTGCATTGAGAGACAAGTTAACATACCTGGCTCAACACATACCCCACTGCAACGGTTTGTAACACACACAGGAGGACACGCAGCCCAGCTGGCTCCTCTCTACTATTTTATTCTTTTCACAGCTTGAAAAGTAATAAAAAGCTGATTAAATTGCCCAACCTTCACAAAACCAGCATCTTCAACTACTAGAAAGCTAATCATCCCAACAGGTGTATGAATTTGAGGGAAAATCCTACTGGGAAACATGGGCTTGGCATACCAAAAGATATACGGATTATCTTACAAAGGCTGATTTTTTTCTCTTCAGGTTTTCTCCTGCACTCATGCTGCACAAAAATTCTGAAGTCTGGAGCCTTTGCAGAGGTCCAAGGGACCTAAGAAGGGGATAGGAAAATGAGGAGAAAGACAGAAACAGGTCGTCTGCATGCAGCAGCAAAAAAAGGATTCATTAAACTTAGGAGAAGCCCACCTCCAAACAGTCTTCCAGATTAAAATGAGGCATGCACTCTAGAAGCATTTGAAGCAGTCCTATTAGCAGACTAGAGCAGAAAAGAGAAGGAAGACAGTGAAAGAAGGGCTGCCACCAAGAGATGCTTATTTCCTCATACACTTCAAGGGTTAATCTAGTCACAAGAAGTTTTTGAAATCAGGGCCCACAACAATTTGGCTTTTAGAAAAAAATTATTATTACAGCAGAATAACCATTACATTCAAAATAATGGACATTTGTACAAAAGTAGAGTCATACAGTCAGCAGTGAACAAAACTAGTAAAAATACCTCTTCAAAGTATTGACAGAGGAGCATTCTGTGATGACAAAACTCATAGCTAAAAGACGTGGTGCAAAACAAGAGCTGAGTCCAGCAAGGAGAAGGGAAACTAGATTGGGGTAATAACAACTCTGAGAAACTCATATACAGAGTAATGCAAAGCACAGAATTGTCAAACCCTTTGCTACATTAGCTGACCTTCATCTTCACCATTATACAAACAAACCCCTTCAGTTATTGGCATTTGGTATTTCTCTGAGGATCTGGCACGTTGGGAAGAATTTCAGGAAGTGCACTTCAGAGGTGCATACAGCAGTTTTCTCTCCAGGTAGTTTAACATTAAAATGCAGGCTTGTTCATGTATTCTTCCACTGTCTAGGAAACAAAGAAAAAAAAACAAGAAGAAACAACTGATGCATTATGGAGTGGTACAGTAATATTCATAGAAACCCTCTTGTCCTCTTTGAGGACAGCTGTAGTTTTGCAGGAAATTAGATAAAATTGATTAAAATGCAGAAATAATTCTGCTTTAAAAACACGTAACAGAGTGGTTTAAAATCTGACATTTAAATCATACCCACAGCACAGTGGTGGCTAAACCCATCAGCCAGTGACCTTTGCACACAGTGGCTGAGTTGCTGAGTTTGATGTGCACAGGGCAGAGCTCTGTGGAAACCTGCTCAACTCCCACAGCATGTCCCAGGCCAGTTCTACACCTGTCCTGCTCCCTTCAGGACTGCGATGGATCCTTCACTACTGGAAAAAAAAAATGAATGAAAGCCATCACATTCAACTGTTTCTGCCATTCCTGGCTCAATGGTACCCATTAGGTTACAACTTACAAGAGAATTCCTGCAGGGTTCTGAATAAGGGTTACATATCTGTGCCCTGCAGAAAAACTACACAGGTGCTTCTGAATGGAAGCAGAGTTTGCCAGCACATACTCTTTCCAATTTTAAAATGTTAATAGTATGTCATGTTTCCAATGTTATTAGTGAAATAGAAGAGATTTTTCTGTATTTATATATACATATGCATACATAAAATATAACTTTAGATTATGTTCTTATATGAAAGAAGTCTCTTAAATACATCTTAAACCATTTCTTAATAAACTCTAGCAGTTAAGCTGCAAGAGAGCAACAGCTGTATATAAAGACCCTCCAGATGATACCAAGAGGGCTGATTTGAAAGCTTTTGTAATGGCACTGTTGTACCTGTTGAAACTGAATGTAAGACACACTTGGATAATGAAGTACCAGAAGTGCTTAGCTGTGTTTTCACCTCCTGTCAAACAAGGAAGATGCAGGAAGATGAGGTGTTTGCATTTGTCCTCCTCTGCCTTACCTCCTGCAACATGTCAGAGTCTTCGATGGCTTTCACTGCAGTCTTCTTTGAAGTCTCTTGTACTTCTCCACCAATTATAAACTCATCAAGGATAAAATAAGCTTTTTCAAAATTAAAGATAATATCCAGCTCGCACACCTGCCAGAACAAGAGGCCACAACCACATTTAAATCACTTTTACAGGATTATAAGCACTACTAGGCCAAAAGCTGGTGTCATGATCAAATATCCTCAGCACCTGCACCCCTGTGGCAGGTACCAGGGTGAAGAAACAGAACTGCATGTTATGTAATATTGAAGCTTCTGCACATATTCTGTCCACATATACAGACTTACAGCAAAATATTCCACTTATTATTAGGTTCATGCTGGTTGTCAGAGATCAAAGCTGACTGCCTGGCCCACTAACCTCGTCACAGGTCCTACAGAGCCCCTGTAATATGGGTTGCCTACATTCAAGTTTCACAGAGCAAGACAATTCCCTGCCCAGCAACGGCCAACTGTTTTTTAGTTTTGAGGCAATACAGACATGGGTCATGGCACACTGCTTTAACTAAGATATGAATTAAGGTAGGCAGGATAATTTAAAAAAGCTTCAGAGAAAAATGGGTCTCTTGTAGTCTCTAAAGACTTACTGAAAGACTTATTTGGACCTTGTTTAAAAACACACTGATTTTATCTTTTGCCTCTATGTCCTTAATTGTTACACAGTATTATGAGACAAAGCCAGTATATCTGGCTTTGATGTCAGGAGAGAGAATTAAAGTACTTTAACCTGTACTGAGTTTTTTTAATAATTTTTCCTGAAGCTTTCCCTTCAAATTCTATCCCAAGACAACTGTACAAAGCACCAAGATTAATTCTGGGTGAGTGGAAAAAGGATGGAAAAACAATCTTACGATCATTTCAGCACTATTTTATAAAATACTCTAAAATTAATTTCATTCTGGATTGAGAGCACCTGCAGGGCAACTGCAGCAGATGGAACACAAAGCAAATCAGCTGCACATAATATTGTTTATCAGACAGACAGGAATGAGTCCATGGGAGAAAGTGAAACCTACGTTTCCAAAGTATCTGTCCAGGAGCTCCACGTATCGATGAACGACCTCTAGTGTCAGGAGCTCATTATCCTGGTCTTCTATTGCACAGCAGAAATACAAACTAGCATACCTGGGGAACACAGGCAAAAGCAGGACAGTGAACAGCTGGGACCTCAGTGCTCTAGTCATCTCTCAGAGGTCATTCACATGACAGTTAATTCCTATCTAGTAACTAAAATAAACATTTTCTTTCAGTCTTTTAGTGTCCCAGAGAACACTTTAGAAGACCAGATGATTTAAGCAAATTATAGTTTTAGTTAGAAAAACCAACTCTACTCTTGGTAAAGTGGGACACATGTAACACTGGACATAATAAAACAGGCATTAAATCAGTAGTATCAATAGTACTATATCAGTAGTAGTAAGCAGTTCTTTCAGGTCTCTTCCACCTGCTGCAATAGCACTACAGTAAGTGGGGTTAATTAAACTGTAGGACAAGTTATCCCTTCTAATTAAAAAATAAAAATAAGGCAAAGGTGAAAGGAGTGACATCTCAGCAAGCCTGCTGGCTGTCAAATCACAGTGTTTTACAGAGGGCCAGAATGCACAGAGCTCCTTAGACCAAACAAGCTTCGTAACTAACTTGCACCAAAACTTTATGTTTAAAACAACCCAAGATCTAATCAGCTTGCTGATACTGAAGGCCAACTTGTCACAGCTTCTGGTCAGATGTTTACATCCCTCCCTCCACAGCATGGAACTCATTTTTTGCTAAATGGGAGATGTTTAATTTTCCCAGTGTACTACACATTAAGCTACATTTGTTTGCTACAACTTCAGGAGAACAAACAGGCAGTTAGCATCAGGCATTGTCTAACTGGGGACCAGTGATTTCTTTGGAAAAGGGATGGAAATTAATACTTTCCAGAGAAACAAATATTTCAGAAGCAAAATCTGACAAAATTATGAAAGTGCCTTGGAACAGTTTGTGCAAATCTCCACAGTTGATAAAACCCAGCACACACATCTCAGCCAGGCTACCCTGGGGAATGTGAAGGGGCAGTGAGGTCTAATGCCTTCTAAACACTAATACCTATTAGTGTTACTCCTGTTTTTCTCATTTGACTGTACAAGTATTTTTCACCCACAATCACCCTGCTGGTTTGTTCAGGGACACTGCCTTGTTATACCCAGATTGCCAATGGCAGGCTCCTAACTCAGCCCAGCAGCACAAGTGTCATTTACTGCTTTCCCTTAAGTGAGCCTTTATTTTTCCTCTTCTAGCATGTGTTATTCATATGAATAGTGATGATACGTTCTTACAAAATTACTCACACCTTTTGTAAACAAGCTTGAGGTCTTTCCAGTCAACAAAACTACTTGTTTTTTGATTGCGAGACAAAATAATCTGAACAATTTCTCGAATGATCTTTTTCTTCTCT
Source organism: Bombycilla garrulus (assembly GCA_013400315.1). Taxonomy (NCBI): domain Eukaryota; kingdom Metazoa; phylum Chordata; class Aves; order Passeriformes; family Bombycillidae; genus Bombycilla; species Bombycilla garrulus. The sequence goes on from VXBU01013524.1 coordinate 1,819,854, forward strand.
TTATCAGGTAGTGTCGTGTACCATTTCTGAAGCCTTAACTTCCCCTGCCGACTGAACAGCAGTATAAAGTGTATCTAGAGTAAACAAAGCAACATGGTTAACACTGGGGCCATGGCCAGGGAAGAGCATACCTCTGCCTGCATCAGAAATCCGGGTCCTGGCCACACACCTCCAGCCCTGGCATGACAGCTGGACATGGTGTCAGCTAGGTCTGGGGAAGGCTCAGCATGGGAAAGATCCATCCTCTCTCCTGTTTCTCTCCCAGGCAGCTCTCCCCTCCCTGTGGCACCTCTTCCCTAGGTGAACCCTTTACATCCTCTCCTACACATCCTCCTTACCTTGTGCAAACAGCATCTTTGCTTCCTTTCCTGCCCCTGCCCTGGGGAACAGGAGGAGCATCACCACTTTTTAGTGGTGAGAAAAGCGCACCACCCCCTCCTCCAGCAAAATCAGATACCTCAAGGAAGGGAATAAAGACTTATCCACAACAGGAGTAGAGAAATCAAGATCAGTGTGGCAGAAGACTAGAAATGTGAACTATTGCACTATTTCAGATCACAAAACAGCAGGCTCCTAGAAGAAGCAATAAGAGGCAGAAGAAACCTATTTTGGAAAGGAAGTTTGACTGGTTTTACTGAAGCAGTCAGGATATTATGAAACAAACAACTGTAATGACAAAGGACAGACTTCACTGAGTGATGCTGTATTAAATAAAGGACAGTAACTATACTGTTCAAAAATTTCAACTTTAAAATTAATCATAACTTTACAAAGTTTGACCTATGATTTTTTTCATGTTTAGCATAAGCAGTATTACTAAAAGACACAAGAGCCAGCTTTTAAATACCAATGGGGATTTGGGAGAAAAATATCAATTCACATTTATTTAAATAGTACTATTAGCAGGTTAAAATAACTGACCACACTGCATATTAGCAATATAGTATCCCATTCACTCAGAGCATGAAAATGGCCTTAAGAATGCAGGACATCAATTTGAGGATAACATCCTTCTCCAACAGGACATCTTCTGCTAAATGCAAAAAAAACCAAACCCTTACAGACCTACCTAGGGGTGGGAGGGAGATAGAGATGTTTTCAATGGCTGAAGACATCTGAACTGCCCTGTTCTTGCCAGACATCCTGACTGCTGTTCTCACAGTACCAGGACCCAGGGATTTGCAGGAAGGGAAACTGGAGCTATACCCACGTATATGACAGGTACACTGCCAGTTGTCCGTACAGTGACTGGTAGCTTCCCCTCATCCTGAGGGCACCAGAGAGAAGCACAGGAGCCTCACTTTCCTCACTTACTCCCAATAATTGCAAAGCCCCAATCCACCAGGTCTCTTACCACATCCCTCACCATTAGCCTGACCTTATTCTTCCCTTGAGTTTTTCAATCCACACCCTAATCCCTTCTGCTCCTTGTTTCCTGTTCCAGTTAATTGCTGTACCTACACTGCATCACTACATTTCCAAATGAGGATTACAAAGTTAATGTTCACAATCATGATCAAGATTACAATGCAGATTTATGTTAAGATACAATCATTCCATACTCTGGTAAACTCAGAGCAGAGAAGAAGAGCAGAGAAGAAAAAAAAAAAAAAAGGAAAAACTACTGGATTTTAAACAAAGCATTCATTCATAATTCAGAACCATTCTCTAGCTATTGAGTTGCATAGTTGTTGAGTAATCTAGAGATAAGAGTTCTGACTATACTGAGAAAGACTTCACATGTGGGATCATTTTAGGGAAACAAGGAAGGCTTTAGTCATGTATGTCTGTGGCAGGATCTACTGCTGGAAAAAGGCTCTTGCCATCATTAGTCTAATGTGCTTGATAAAATGACAAGGATTTTGTAGCTGCCCTCTGTTGAGTCCTATAATACTCTCCAGACAAGCTTGCTAAATAAAAACAAGTATGCTGCTGGCAGGACACATGGACAGATTACAGTGAAGAGCAAAGCACCATGGTTTTGCCTTTCTCTGTTCATACCACCAGCTGGGTTTTGACATGTTCATACTGTTCATACTTCCAGCTGCCAGGCTCGCCCCTTCTCAGGCCATGCAGGGACAGCACTCACTGTCCATACACTTGCCCACTGAGAGGAGCTGGCTGAATGAACGGCTATTTTGCTTGCTGCACATCCCATTAACCCCAAAGCCCTTGTCAAGATGAGGGTGCTCTGAAAAGCAGAGCATAGGTTCCACAGACAAGGGCAGCAGGTCAGCAGGAGTCCATCTAAAAGCCACTGGGTACAGGTAGCAGCTATTTGATAAACAAATTTCTAAAAATATGATGAATCATCAGATAGGAGAGGATGATCACATTTGACTGAAAATGCAGGGAATGAGTCAGTGAATCTCTATCAAAAGCTGACAGCATGTTCAGCATAATACTGAGTTTTGTGGCATCCTTTGCCTGCAGTGTTTCAACATGAAAAGAACGTGAAAAGGTATTTTCACTTCCAAAAAAACAGAGTTTTGGGTCAGCTGTTGGACCCAGGAGGCCTTAAACTTGAATGCCTGCGTGTAATACATGTTTCTGCAGAAGTGCAACCTTATACCTCTAAAAGGTTAAATAGCAACAAACCAGGGAATCACTGTGAATATTACCACCAATTTCTGCTGATTAGTTAGTTCAGGATGTTATGCTTCACCCACAGGAAAGTGAGCTGCTCTCCACTTAAAATTGCTTTGAGAACTCCACTGTTTCTTCTACATATGCAGGTGATGTCTCACCACCACTTTTATGAGCTAAGGCAATGTTCTTTGCAATCAGAAAGTATCCATTAATGCTCCTAAATACATGAACAGTCATATACAAGCTCCAAAAATCTCATTGTTTGGGTCTCCCGTCCCACATTGTTTCATATGCAGACTATAACTGCATACCTCACATGGCAATTATATTATTACAGTAATACATACAGCTAGAAAATAGAGCCTTTACTGTAGCACAATTCTAAATTTTATAGTCTGCAGCAATATAGTGCACCCTCAAGCCTAGGTACATATCACTGGCCAGCTAAGAACTACTGTAACAGAACAACATACTAGAAACCTGTAAGTACTTAGAAGCAAAATACTGTGTGGGGGGTTTCTCCTCTTTTGGTTCTTCTTCCTTTTTCTAATTTCTGAAGCCACTTCAATCTGAGGAACTCTGTAGGAGGTAAATAATACATTCTTAAAAGGTTAAATGACTTTCAGCATTTTCAATTTCAATATCCAGTGCTGTTCCATTCAGTTCAGCTTTGCTCTGCCCAGCCCCACTGTCACGACACAACACATTCCTCGCTCTCATGGCTCTGTTCATTACATCCCACTGGAAAGACTCTGATGCATCAATAAACCTGGTAATGTTTAAGTACTGCACAAACACAAATCTAACAGCTCATCTGTTCCTTGCTCCTTGACTGAAAAACATATCTGCTTCCCTATAGCGCTGATGACAAGACAGATATTGGTTAAGAAATTTTTGGTTGATTCCCAGCAGACAAACTGCCAATAGAGGTAGATTATCCTGCAATGCTTTACTCATCTTTAAAAGTTCTAATTCCAGAGGAAAACAAAGGCAAATGACTTGCTACAAGCAGAATACCTTAGAAAGCAGGGTGCTTGGTTCCCTTCCTTGCCATCCCAGGTCATGCTGGCTGTGACTAACAATCACCACACCAGGGCTGATGCCAGAGGGAATGTTTAAGTCTAAGACTGAGTGGGTTGGGATGAAGAGTACAGTTCCTAAGAGAGCACTAGCTTCCTTCACATGTGGAGTCTGTGGAGACAAGCTTTGGTCTGGGAGCTGAGAGTAACTTTATTAGCTTGTTTTACTGAATCAGACACAACCACCCACAGCACTGTGCAGAATTACCTCCATACAACGTCAGTAAGTAATCCAAATGACTGCATTTTTTATTTGTAGGCTATTGGAAAAATAGTTTGTTGGGGTGTTTTTTTAGATCAAACATTTAAACCAGATGTATAAACTGGAACTCAATCCCCTTCTCATGCATATATGAATCAACTGCACCAGTAAGTTATTTAACAGACTGGAAAGTTATGGGCCCTTCTGTTCGCTCAAGATCTACAAAACTGTACCAGGATAAAAACCAACACCCTTAGTTTCAGGGCTACAAAAAAAATCAAATGCTACACTTTGACATGAAATAATTTACCCATAAATATAAGAGACATCAAAAATGCAAAACACAGGTGGTTTGCATATTCATGAACAGCCAATACAAGAGGGATAGATGAAACTAACACACACACTGCAATTTCTTTCCACCTTCCTTGGGAGAACTTTCCCTCCTCTACCTAATGGGCTGTAATAATCTGATAAGCAGCTCACCCAAGCTTGGCTTTTGGACTGTTCCCTGCCAGGACTGCAGGTCCCCTTTGGTGCAGCCTTCCCCAATATTTGGCATTATACACTTCAGACTGATCAAACATGAGACAACTGGCTCAGTAGTTTCAAACTTGGATCATTTTTGCCTTTACAGAGGGTTTAAAATTTAACCTAATCTGCAACAATTAGTACAACTGTCTAAAGGGCTGTATTCCATTATATGCACAACAAACCACCTGCAGGGGTAGCAGATAAAAATAAATACATGGGAAAGGGGCTTTCCTGGCTTTCCTTTCCCAGAGTAATTTCTCCTGATCACTGTTTAATAACACAAACATGTAGAAGATGTCACATTTCTTCCTGCAAGGTGATCTCCAGGGTGTGCAAGAGGCTCTAATTCACCCTACTGTGAGAAACAAGAACATGCACTAGAACTGCTTCTCCTCCTCCTGTAATTCAACCTGCATAACATTTGCTGACTGGTTCCAAACCTGTTCTGTGGCATTTGGCTTCTCCATGTTCCTGGGGCAGGAGAGGAGGATAGAGGGGAGGCAGAAGAGGAAGACTGCAGAAGAAAAGAACAAGAATCCTCCTTCCCGTCTGGGTATGTGGTTGGGCAAGGATAAGGGTGGTGAGGCAGCTGTGTCACTTCAGCACCTCTGGGCTTACACTCTGCTTCAGCTGTAACCTCTCCAAACTCAATTAAGAGCCCTCCAAAATCAAAGCTACCCTTATAAAACAGACACCTCAAATTCACATGCAAGTAAAATCTGCAAATTAGGAACTGCTATCCTTAAACAGACATCTCGGCAGAGTGAGGAAACTTTCAGCTTTCCTTAAAAACTTTCTGTAGGGCAACAGACAATACAGGACATGCTAATCAATGAAAATTTCCAGACCACATAAAATGGGAAGTGGGATGAAAATCCAGACCTTCAGCTGCCAACAGAAGCCTGGTGAAACCACACTGACTGGCTGTACCTGGTGGAGAGGAAACCACATGCTATGATGAAGTTCTTTTTTAACTTATTCCAATTACCCTGAAGTCTGCTTGATCTGATGCCACTGTTTTAGTCTAATAGAGTTCATATTCTGCTTCTCTCTTACTATTTTTCATTCTTTCCTCTGATATGGAAGAATCTATTTCCCAATACAGACATCTGACCAGATGTTTTTATCAGTATCCCAACTGAAAATGAACAGAAGCTACCTTCATTATATTCTCTTTTAAAAAATATGAACATTCACATTACTCCAGTCATAAACTTTTTTATCTCCAAAACATTTCAAGAATAAAAAATTCCTCTTCGTTTAGTTTCCTGCTTTGTTTAGTGAGGTTTGTTGTTGTTGTTGTTTTGTTTTGTTTTGAAGGGGAGGAGGAAAGTAAATACTGAAATTTTATAAAAAACTTGTGAACACATAGTTGGTTTGGAATGCCAGGTGTTTAGGGTGAAATGAGAAAGATGTACTGAACAGACCTATCAACCTATTAACAATCTACCCACATCAGGACAAGAGAGACTACTAACATTCTCAAGTACAGGTATTTTGGTATTCTGCTGTTACATGAAATCCCATCTGGCTACTGACCTTTAATACAGACTCCGGGGTTTCAGACACTTCTAAAGCAAATATGTAAAATTCAAACCAGACTACTTTATTAAAAATATTAATTTCCTTACTTGTTTACTCTGTCACTAAAACATTTATTCACAGCAGCACAGGAGCTGACAGATGTTTGTTAAATACTGTTGGCTTTCAGCTTTAAAATTTCAAACACATGCTTAGTCTGTATGATGTAAGCAAATAAGAAAACATGCACAAACCCAGAAACACAGAAATCCTAAAGCAGTGTATGGCTGCTGACCTGGCACAGGATTCTTCCTCACTTAATCTCCATTAGGAACATTTCTGAGCAATTTCCCCTGAAAAATACATCCAAAGTCCATGCAATAAAAGTGGTGCCAGATCATTACAGGCACATGTGACCATAGTTACACATTGATTTTAAGCTTTTCATGATGGAGAAGTTACCCTTATCTTATTACTGAAGATTTTAAATGGACCAGCACACCAGCATTTTAAGGATATTTATAACATAGGGTATCGATCCAGACAGCAACAACCTTCTGATAGCCTCACTTGAGTTAAATAAAACTATAATCCAAACAGTATAGCTGAGCTCAAGCTGCTCCCTCCTGATCCCTAACTAAGGACAAGAAAACAAAGCTCAAGGAGCTTTCTAAGTGCCCTGTAAGTGCCCAAGCTCCCTCTAGCTCTGCTCCTGCTTATCTCTACATCCAGCAGGTAGCCCTCCCAACCTTGGCTCATTCCTCAGAAACTGGTGGCACTCCTGCCCAGTGTCCTCCCTACAGCACAGGCATGAGCTGGTGTCATTCCTGCCCAGTGTTCTCCCTACAGCACAGTCATGCCTGTGCCTCCCACTCACAGGCTGGGCTGTCCCACCAACAGTGATAGATTTCCTGTTCTGGAAAGCAGAGGCAGAACAGCTTTCCAAAACAGCTCCAAAGGGGTAGATTCAGGCAATGGCATTCAATTTTTACAGAGGATATTTACTCTTAATTTTCTTAAATTTTTACTCCTGCAAGTGGAATTACTCCAGTTTTCAGGTAATAAGCAGGCACAGACCCAGGCTGGGGTTTGTGTAAATGCTGCCTCAAGCCCTGCCACAGGAGAGCAGGCCAGGGAAGCAGCCACAGCACTATCCCTTCAGAGCCATCACGGGACAGACACAGCAGGGATGCGAGCTGGCTGAGCTCACAGAAAGCAGCAGTTCCAAGAGATTTGAAACAATTATTAACTAGGCAATCACATCCCTTCTGTCTCCTAGGCTGGGCTCTTAGAAGTGTTTTTATTTGCTTACATGTTTTTGGGAGGCAGAGGACCCCTTCATTAGGTTACTACAAGAAGGAAGAGACCAGGGGAGAGGCTGAACAAGCCGCTGAGAGCTACCCCTAATTCACTACAACCCCAGTGCACTTTACAGCCACAAGAAGCTATTTTCCAGCCTAGTTCTTGAACTCCAACTGAAGAAACAGAACTAAAACCTCACCCAGAGGATTCCAGCAAAAGGTGCAGCTTTTTAGTTTCATTTCCACTTTGCCTTATCAAATATTTGCAAAGCCCTGCTACATGGAGGCACTGCAGTGCCCTTCCCTTGCCTCTGACCTCTCCAGGAGCAAAGTTAAAAACCTTTGCTCTGGGACAGAGCAGGCACACCCAGATGGTGACAAGCTAACCGACAGACACTGCAGCCTGGGGATTCCCGTGTCTGGTGGAGCAGGGACAGTGCAGATTGGCAGCAGCCTCACACACATTCCTCCAGCTCCCAACAAAGATGTTCTCAGAAAACCTGAGCTCCAAAAGGACCAAAGATACATGTGAGTTCATATCATGTTTATAACTCTGAAAAAGCACAGAATAATCTTTTGGAAACACTGAATCATTCAATTTAGGCATTTTCAACGGAGGAATTCTCAATTTTCCCTTTTAAAATGGCATTGTTTCATTAAGGTAAAAAACCAACATGGATTTAACCTACGCATAAACATGAAAGAAGCAACCACTGTTTACAGAAGGAAGGGCCAGAGCAGAGAATCTTCCAAAATGCTTTATATGTTGGCCCAATATTTAGCCCGTAGAATGAGAAAGGATCAAAAATTCATTCTGCTATTTATCCAAGTCCTGTCTTGAACTTGAAAGAAAGGAAATGCCTGAGGTACTACCTCTTTCCCATCCCATCTCCTGAGCCCAGAGTTCCGTGCAGCACTTCCCACAGCTTCTCTAGAGCTTAGAGCACACAGGCACTCATCCAACACTTCACCTGCTCTCCCTTCCAGCACACAGCCTTGCATGACAAAGGCACAACACGGTACATTTCTGCATTTTAGTCAAACAGTGAGTCTGTTTCTCATTCCTTTGTAGTTTGTGCCCATCACTTACCCCAGGGGACTAAGCAGAGAATGGTGACCAGAGAGATCCTGGGCTGGTTAACCAGCCACTGAAAACTGCAAGTGTCTGAGCAAAACTATCCCCAAGCTCCAAAGGCAAGCAGCAAGGTAACAACAGGCATTTACTGGTTAGTGAAGAGAGATTTTAATTCCCTCCCTAACAGAGGAGAGCAGCTGGACATCCTGCATAAACTCAGCAGGCAACAGAAGAAAAAACCACTGCTGCATAGGCAGGCACGTCTGGCCAGAAAGGCAGGCCAAGCTTGCCTTCAAACACACAAACGTAAACTGCACCTTCCCATCCTACCCCAGTGTCTCTCCATGCTCCCAAATGAAGTGCCAAGCTTGCAGGACTGGATCTTGCAACTCCCTCTCTACAATGCAACATCTGCAGAAATGCAAAGGCCCAGGGGGGGCTACTCAAGAAAGCACAGAGCCATCGGAGACAAGAAAATGCAGATGACAGCCTGCAGGAATAGGACAGCAGGGAAATGAATGGGCAGGGATGGAAATTATAACTGGGCACATGAGATACAGACAGAATTCTTTTCACACGAGCAGCACTGCCTTAATTTGGGCATCACTAGCAAGACCAGTGAGTGGCTCACAGAAATGCCTGATGTGGACGCCAAAGCATAAATCTTGCAAGTACCTGAGGGAGGGGAGCTCTATCTGCCCTCCTTGACTCACCAGTTCCCTCAGTTCTTTCATCACATTGTCCTTTCAGGCTCATGCAGGTAACTGATGGCTTGGGATTGTTTATAAAGCATGGGATTTTGAAGTAACTGAAGACATGGAAAAGCAGCAAAATCTATAATTTTCTTGCCTCATGACAGACCCAGCCACCCATTATTCTTCCAGTCTTCTTCCTGCATTTGCCCACCTTAAATGCCATGGCTTCCTCCAAAGTCCTTTAGGCATTCCACATCGTAGTAACTCCTGGCTCTGACATGCCTGCAGTTTCCTTATTTGTGAGCAAAAATATATATATTTTTTAAAAAGCAAGTATTATTACATTGCTAATTATTAAGCAAATAATCAGCAGATGATCTATTTCTTTTGCTTTCCAGGAATGAGCTTATTAGCCAGGGACAGTGAAGCGTGAATGGCAATTCCTGCATGGCCTGAGCAGGCTAAACAGTGACAATCTGTAATGGTCATGGGCACTTGGAAAAGGAACATCCAAAACTGGCAAGCCAGAGATTACACGCCTCCAAAGAATCGTAAAAACATTTTTCCTCACAAATCCCACAAAATGCTATTCTGAAGTCCTACTGAATAACAGGGAGTAATGGAACACCAGATTATGGATGAGCTCCTGAGCTGTACTCTAAGCAGCTTCCAGAAGGGCACAAGTATAAAGAACAGGGCATGTATAAAATCATCCTGGTAGTCTTAGCTCCAAGAAATCACAGGTTTAAGAATTATGGGATAGAAACTGCATCCAGACAACCCACCTGTGGCCCCACCCTCTATGAACTGCCTAATTACTGGGACACCCACAAGCACAGCTCAGCAGTGAACTGAAAACAGTAATCTACACTGTGTGAAAAAGTATTCCCATTTATTTTTTATACATTTAGTGCCTAAAACGTTCACAGGATGTACCCCGATTATTTGTGTAGCAATCAATCTTTATAGTGTTCACGATTCCATGTGTTTCTATCACTTCCCCTGCAGTAACCTCTTTGCAAGCAAAAGGTCTATCAACTCAGGATCTTCTAAAGAGGATGCCATTCCACTGTCATTATGTACTACCCCAGTAAAGGTTCACCACAAGACAAATTAACAAAGGAATACCACACGAACTTTTTTGTCATGTAGCAGATGAACTGCTGAATCGAACAACAGACTAATTCATTTGTCATTTTCTCTCCTCTTATCTGTTCTAATCTGTTGCCCTTCTTGTCTTTCAAAGGTAAATGCCTAGAGGCAAAGTTCATTGTCTTTGTGAGGCCAATGCATAGCTGTATCAGGACTGGAAAATAAGCAGTCATTCTTAGAACTGCAAGTAGTAAATTTTGTGCAGCACTGAAAACATCTTTTGCAGATCTATGTCCATTTTCACAATTACGGGCATTGAGAGTGTTGATGAGATCAACATTCAGAAGAGCTGAGAGTTCAGTTCCAAACACTAGGCAGGTGTCAGCAGCTGCAGTCACAGGAACTAATATTTTTACCCCAGCTTCTAGATCAGTGACTGGTTATCAAATGTCTTGCTAAGTGGAAACAGTGTTTGCCAACTCCTTTTCTATTCAGGCCAAGTACATTTTTAGAGCCACTGTGCTCAATGGGATTCTTTTGATCTTTCTCCAGGGTTTCAGATCATGCCCACAAGTACTAATTTGTCTCCCTGTAGTGATGAGTACACAGGTAGGAGGGAATCAGACCCTTTACTATACAGGCACCAGTTCTGCATGCAGAGCTACTCAAGCCGAGCCCTGTATTTATTCACTAAAGTAATCCTGATAACGCTGAGGCAGCAGCAGGATTGAGGTGTCGCAACACTTACAGGCACAAGAGACTACAGCAACACACCTCCTTGGGGAGACTTATCTTTTTCTCCTCTGTGCTCTCTCCCCACTCTTTGACTTTGTTGAGACAGCAATCCCTCATGACATCGCTGCACCCACATATGTCAGGAAGCAGAATTTAGTCTTTCTAAAAAGTAATTTAAAAAAAAAAAAACATATTACAGAGCACAAACTGGGCATAAAAGCTGTGTTTCTCAGCTGGATATAAAGTCAGCTTTGCTAAACAGACTCTTCCCTGAAACTTGCAAGAGCACACAATTGGAACAACCGTCTTGGTAAGACATGGTACCATTTGCACAAGCACCTTTAATTCCATCTCAAAGTACAGAAAAAGGTGGCAACCATGACTGTGTCATTCCAAAACAGAGAAACTAGTCCATGAAAGTTTAAATGACCTGTTGAAAGTTCATCACTTGTGAGCCTCCATAAGGCTTATTTCAGGTTTGTAACCCAGCCAACCCTTTCTTCTTGATCATGACCAAGTGTTAACAACCCCCCTCTAGAGACTGGATGATGGAGGAATTTAAAACGAGTTTCCTGACAAAAGCACTGTTTCATCAGCACCAGATGTTCAAGAGAGGAACAGTGTAAGGCTGACAGCATTAATATAATGCAGTAACACCAGCAAGTGTTTGTACTATGGCCTCAAAAAAGGAAAAATAAAATTCTTACTTGTAAGAATGCATACTCACCTTGTAAAATTCTAACCATCAGTACAGCAGCCAGACTCCAGATTGTCAATAAGCAGCACTATTGTAAGCAGTGCTCCCCTGGGACTATTGTGAGTGCTTGAAAACTGGCATTTGTGAAGTACATGCATCAAGGAGAGTTCTAAGATCAGATTCCCTGAAATCAGCTCCCATATTTACTGACCCTCAAGGGCAAAATAGGAACTCCAGTTGTTTACATAAGCTTTACCAGAGGGAAGTGAGTATGTAGGGCTCTCTCAGGGTGTAACCAGAAAAGTTACATCTCTACAGGGACTGAAGGTGTGGATTGCCATCTGTAAACTCATTACTGTGCATATTCTATTTGCAAATATAATGACAGGTATACCTTTCTAAATACAGGAGACTAACACATATTTAGCATTCTGGCTAAACCACTGAAGAGAAACAACAAAGCTCTGCCTTGGAGGATAGAGACAAACACCAACACCTGGCTGCCACTGAAGGAGTTGAGAGGCTTCTGCTGAGCTGCACTGCCAGTAACTGGTATTACAGGTGCACACAATGGGCAAATTGTGCAAGACAACAGTTGGGGCATGCCCGTAGAACCTGCCTCAAGCCTGAATTATCCAGCAGCGAGATGGTTTCTCTATTAGGAGGCATTACTGACCATCTCACTACTTTGGAAGCCTGCAGTCACCCCTGGGAAAAATCTAGCTATTGTTCTCAGGATGTTGGCCATCATTCTTAACAAAGGAGAGCATCCACAGCAACCTTTTCTGGTCTCAGCAAACCAACACCAAGCGCAGCACTGGAGAGGTAAAGGGTCTCCCTTCCCGGATCCTCCCCGTCAGCCCCTAAACCTGAAGGGCTGCTGCCCCTTCCAAGTTCAAACAAGCCACTGCCAGCTCTGGAGCCGGGTCGCGCAGTAAGACTGGTGACCGACAGAAAAGAACAGAACCAGACCCATCTGCTCTCTCGCTGATGCACTACCTGATGGAAAGTGTAGCCAAATCCCAACAAGCCCCATCAGACCCCGCAGTGGTGCAGAAGCACCCGGGCTGGAGGCAACGCTGCTGTTCAAGCCTTTCACTTACCTGACACCTGGGAATACATCTGGGGAAAAGCTCTTCCCAGTGATCCCGTCACAAGAAAACCCAGTGCCCAACACTGACCCGCTCTGCCACCAGTCAGCCTAAAGACAGATCCGTACGAAGCCCCACTCGATCCTTCTCCAGGCACTGGAGCCGACCTGCACCTCCGCTCCTCGAGTTACAGGAAGATTTTATAAAACCTCTCTGCAACAACCTTGTTTTCCTGGTCGTCTACGAAATGTTCTCGGCGTGACCCGAGCCCATCCCAAGGGTCGGAAAACAAAACGGAAAAGAACAGAACTTTCATTTCCCCCAAACAGGTGCAAACCTCGTTCGAGCTAGCCTGGGAACGGCTTTGAGCGTCCCGGCGCAGGCGGTGCCGGGGGTTGCGGGGCAGCCCCACTCCACCCGGCCTCGCTCCGCGCCCTGACAACGCGCCCGTCGAGGGGCTCGGCGGCTCCGCCGGGGCACGGGCGGCTGCTCCCGCCCGGCCCGGCCCCGCTGAGCTCGGTCCCGCTCACTCACCATGGTGCGGCGGCTGGCTGGGAGCCGGCCCGGCCCGGCCCGACCGCCTNAGCCCGGCAGCGAGGGTGCTGACAGGCCGCCGAGCCCCCGCCCGCACGGGTAAGCCCACCTGCTGCCCTGAACCTCTCAAAGGGCACCCTTCTCACCTCGGCATACCCGACATTAATAAAACGCAGTTCACGTCATCCACTGGCTCGAGCTACTCCCTTTTCAAGCATTCATGCCCTAAAGAAACGGTCGATCTACAGGCATGATTGCTCTGCTTCCCATCTCCATCAAAATGGAACTCTGATAGTTTAAATACCTTCAATGGCTAGGCTTTGCTTGCCGGTGCTTTGTGATGCAGCTGAATGAGAGGGCAAGACATCAGTAAATCCCTATAACCTGTGGCAGGGATTTCCTGATAAGCAGCTGGTGCCAAAAGAATGTGCAATATTCACAGACTCAGCACTTGAATCAAAAGATCTAAATCCAGGCCTAAGGCTTCTCAAGGCTGTACTAGGAATCTGATCCAGAGGCAAACTACCACATGAGCATAAAGTGAGAAGACTTAGCATGCCTAAGTCCCATGTCTGTAGTCTAAAGGAGAGACATCTCCCAGAGCACAGCATGCATCAGTTGAGGATATGGATCCCAACTGCTCAGGCAGCTGTTCCCTGCTACTGGGTGCAGTGGTGTATGTGAGCCATGAGAGAAAAAGGAAAAGAAATCCAAAGGGGCTTGGGGACTTCAGAGCCTGTCAACGACAACCCCTCTGCAGCCTCTGGCTTCAAATAAGGGAGAGAGATCCCTGGCCAAAAGCAATTGTGCACATACAGCTGAGAGGGCAGCTGGGTTGAAATCTGCTCCCAGTTGGAAATGCAAATTTGCAAGAGCAGAGTACAAATGCAAGTGTGTGTTCCTTATGATCATTCAACTGCATGGAGGTAATTTCCACATTTCCCTAACTGTGCATGACACTACTCCCCTCAGCCCTCCCTAAGTTTTGGTTTGATCTATACAGTTGCACTGTTCCTGGAGTCCTTCACTCCTGCTTGCTCAGTTCTGGTCTCTGCATGTCCCAGCCCCAGCCCAGCAAGCAGCACATCGCACGCTGTGCTATGATGCTGCCAGCTGCCCAGCGCTCTGCTTTCACTTCTGGAGTGCACCACACACAAAGTACAGGGTGCAGCTGCCCCACAGATCTCAGTGATAGTTCATCTGCTCACTTGCCCCTGTCCTCTGCCCTTCCCAGGCCCATAAAGCAGCACTGTCTCCAGAGTGCAGGAACACCTCCCCCTTTGTGCTGTGGACTGCAGCACACACTGTGCCGTGCTGCCAGGCAGCACTGGTCTCACTGGTTTTACTGGGGCGCCATCTTTCCTTCAGTGAGCCTGCCAAATACACAGTACAATCGGAATCTGTTAAAGCAGACAAAACCTTTTACCAGATTCTCTGAAAGACCCACACAAAGTGCCACAGTATCCACACTGCCTCTCTCAGGAGATAAACATTTGCCTTCCCCACAACCACGTTCATATCCCTGTCCCTTGCAACCCCCAGCTCTACCTGCTGTGGCCTATGCAGAACAACAGAGGGCTGACTCTGCCCTTAAACCCCAAACAGTCCCTTGGTGAACAGGGAGTGTTCACAGATAGCACTGCAGCTCTGCGAAAGCCAGGTCTCGGAGAACACTCAGAATTGGATTTGCCTAACACACAAGAATGTGGACACCACAGTGCAGCTGTACTACAGATGCGAGGTGTCAATACTTTCATCTCTAAAAGGAATTTAAAATTAAGGGATGAACATAACCTTCACTCCCTACCTGTGTAATTTACTCAGGTGATGGACAATAATATTTTTTTGCTCAACAACTGTTTCCCAATAATTTTACTTTTCTATGCAAAGACCTTACCTAATTAGGCCATAAACTCAAGAGAACCAGCCTGCTGCTTGTGTGTTTTTGCAAGTAATCAGTAAAAAGTGGCAGCAGAAGCAGCAAGCACAACATGCATAGGATGAACATTAAGAGCAGTGGCCAAAGTCAGCCTTGGAAATTGGCAGAGAGAAGCCCTACAGAAACAAGCCTTCAGATATAGAATCATGCCTAAATTATATGCTTTCCAGCTCAGAAAGGCAGGCTGCACTTAATGGCTGCCTAACTAGCCATGGTAAGGACTTGGATTTCTCCCCTCCTGCCTCTCTGCCACTAGCACTGTGCTGCTGCATAATTTCCTGATAAAGAAGATAACCATCAGCAGTTCCTAGCTGGGAAGTTTGAGCTATTAGTGTCACTCAGCAGTGGGAGCAGCAGGAGGCAGCTGGGGCACACAGTTGTGCCAGGTGAACCAATGGGGTGAACTCATGTCAGTTAAATGCTGTAACATGAACTCCTTCCAGTGCTTCCCTTATGCCCAGTTAGTTAACGTGAATGTGAATGTTTGCAAAGTAATGCATATTTATTTCTCTAACTCAAAACTGTGGCAAAAGGCATTTTTGAGATCCTTCTTTTTTGGCTTCCTTTTCTGCATGGAAGAAGTATGAACATTTTCTTTCTTAAGAGTTTTTCGAAACAGGTATTTAAGAGAGGCAAGGAGCTTTTTACTGCTGCAGCATATTTTATCCTCTTTACTTACATTCAACTCTCCTAGCAGCCTGTCATATTCAGAAGTAGGAAGCATTACAGTAGAAGTAGAGTTACAGTGGAATCAGTGAACCTTGTGTGCCTACACCTGATAAAAACAATTCCCTAGCTCCTAAGTATCAGTTTTGGTGTGTCTGGGCATTATTTATGTGAAAATAAGTAATTGCTAAAATGTCAGATGCCTAAACCTCCAATAGGCTTTATCTTGGGTCCTCCTAATCTCTGCAAGCTTTGTGTACTTCAGAAGCTAATCCTGAACCATATAAGTAAAGCTACATATTTAGCAATGATTTACAATTAATTGGGAAGTTATTTTCTTATGCATTTTAAGAGAAATAAGTCCTGTCAGCTTCAATTAAGAGACACAAACTATTGTCTAAAGAACAGTAGGGAATGAACAAAGTCTAACATTCTCACTTCCTTCTAAACAAAACTGCACAAACTTTTCTTCTGAAAAAAAAACTCAAGCCACCCTTTTATTGCAGAAGGAAGCCTTTTCACTGAGTATCACAACAAATGAGAGAACACTGAACACTTATTCTGATTCTAGCCAGCAGATGCTTTGGTCAGCACCTGAACTGAGCTCACAGACTACTTCAGGTAAGTTGCCCT
Organism: Bombycilla garrulus; assembly: GCA_013400315.1. Taxonomy (NCBI): domain Eukaryota; kingdom Metazoa; phylum Chordata; class Aves; order Passeriformes; family Bombycillidae; genus Bombycilla; species Bombycilla garrulus. Next base: position 1,836,237 of record VXBU01013524.1, read on the forward strand.
GTGCAAACCAAGGAGTTGAGGCTGATGAACACTCGACTTGGTGATTTTATAGGAGACCTGCTGTGCAGGTTTTTTACCACTTGATACTAGATCTGTGGGGGAAAAAAAAAACTTTAAAAGCCCAATTTAAATTCAGCTGCAGGAGGTAGCTTTTAATTGCACTTTGGATCAATAAAGAAGCAACCTAACACTTGCTCTTACTAGGCAGGGTTTGTACTTTTCCAGACTGCTTTTCCTTATTTGCTCACACTATCTGGATTCTCCACAATTTAAGTGCAGAACAAAGCATTCATATCACTAGAGCACATAAGAAATTATGTATCTGTGCCATTGTTGCTGCTTATCAGCAGCAACATGTTCAGTAAGTAGTCTCAACATTTAAGTAGTTTAAAGCATTAGAAAAGTGTTAAAAATAGAAGTCCAAATCATCATAGTCTGTACTGAAGTGATAGGTGTACACAAGCACTTAAAGGGTGTCAAGTAGCTTTAATTTCATTTCCTAGCTGTATAAAATTAAAAGCAGGCCAAGAGGTGGAGAGGCATTACCAAAGCTCTATCGAGAACTTTTTCAATCCCGCGAAAACGTGTTCTTGTAGCCCTCTTGTGTTCAGTTGGATTAACAGCTATTACATGCACAGCATCCTGCCTTACTTCCCCAGAATCACAGCTCTGCCTGCCTTAACCACATTGCCAGTCAGTTTTTTGTCCTATATACCTTCACTCAGTTTCTTTCATGGTTTTCCTCTTTCCATCATGGTTGTAAAATCGAAACCCATTGAGGCTCCTATGCTCCTGAAACAGTGGAGTGCTCAGTTGGTACATTCATACCAAAACCAGGGAACTTTGAAGTAGGAGGACTAAAGCACCCCTCATTGCCTGTGAACATGCTGATAGTCCCAGCATTTCTTCTCCATAAAAGAACTGTAATTGACACAATTTACAGCCTTGTTTCTCTCTTTCAGTTAATGCCTGTGAGTTCAAGTTTTGAGTGTCCCACAAACACCATTTAGATACATGCAATTCTCTACTCTTGTAGAAATCACCATGACATTCTCCAAACTCTGACTACTGACAGTTCTGTTCATTCCCTGCCAATCACCAAGTTATGGCTGCACTGCTCTGGGTGCCTGATGGGATGGAGCTTTGTAACTGAGGGTAAGGAAGTGGGTTGTTTCCTGAACCACACTCACCTTCCATGTCTGCTGCCTTGGCTTCCTTCATTCAGCCACTGCAGGAGAGATCAGGAGGCTTGGTTGAGCAGGGCAGTTGTGCTTCAGGAGCTACTGTCACCTGTCTCTGGGAGCCAAACTCCAAAATGGACATACTGCTGTGGAGGGAACCTGGAGAAGGAGCCGCATGCTATGGGAGAAGGAAAGAGAAATGAATGAGAACAGTGCAAAGACAAAGGACAGCACTAGAACTGACAGCCAGCCAGGGCTTAGCAGCAATGCCATCAAGGAGTACAGGCAAGCACTGCCTACTCTTGATCAGCTGCACAGGGGCACTTGAGCTCATGAAAACTTAGAGTTTTGCTAGATACATATATGTAGATTTTGAGAGCAGCTGAAAATAGGTTTCAGAAAGAAGGCTCAGTGTAGATAGTGCATGGCATAGTATCTTCTTTACTTGAAAGACAGCAAGAGTAGCAAAGCTAAGTTAAACCCTAATGTGTATTTCTCTATAAATAAGGTAAAGAGGAGAAAAACATATACCTCCACAACCATTAATATCATGGTGATACAGAGCAATTTAGGAATTAATGTATCAAATTTTCTGCAGACAAGTCAGTAAATCCCACCAAAATTAATATAATACATCAAGAGTAAGTCAAAGAATATGCTTCTACTTCTTTGTGAGAGCATATTATACACTAAAACTTGTCAGAGACCCTGGGTACACAAGTGAGCCAGACAGCAGATAGCTACAGCAATTTGAAGCTGCTGTTATGTTGGGGGGAAAAGGGTCATACAGGGAAGCAGAAAGCAAAATTTCTAAGGACCCCATATATTTGAGTTTATTATTTGATATCTAATTTTATGGAAAAAAAAGTACAGATTTTATTACTGTTATTTTGATAGTTCCATTGCCAGAGTAATAAAACAAGTAATGCTGTCTTTGAATCTGTTCAAAAATTAGCTTTTGCATATTAAAAGTTGAGCAGACTACACAGCTACCTAAAGCCCATGCCCTTACATCTTCCAAAGGGACAAAAAGTTTTAAAGGATCACTTGATAGCAGTCACTTAAGAGATCCTTGAACCTTGCCTTTTGTGAATGAGAGCAGAGAAAGTCTTCAAAGGCCACATTAAAATTTCCTGCAAGATGGTTAGTTGATGATAAAATCAGTTTTTTAAATGTTAGGCTGGCAGAAATTAATCATTTCTTGTAATGTTTGATCACGTTTTCTGTTAGTCAAGTCATTCAGCACTGAGGACTTGGTCAACAGATAAAAAAAAAAATCTTAGAGGGCTTTCCTTCTGAACTCTGTAGTAGTGAATCTGCTCAACAAAAATATCTGTCCCTTTCCTGCATCTAGTGTATTCTAAATCTCCTCAATGAGGAAAGTCAACACTACAGGTACTACAACCTGGCACAGCTATCTGAAATTTAAATAAAGTTTTCAATATCAGGAATCTGAGAAGTGATCAACTGTGCATTCTCAGTTAGAAAACCAATACATCTATTTTTGTGCTTTCACTACAAGTACACCATTTGCAATTCTCCAACATCTTCAGCTTTTAACTAGAGTTCATAGGCCTTATTCAAAATATAAGATGGTCTACATAGACATCTAAATAGACTTTTCTAACTATAGATCAGCAGCTTCATTTTTTCTAGTCAGTTTTTGTTGAAACTAGAAAACACAGGAATTTGCCTTGGGAAAGGTGAGAAGTTTAAGCTGTTCAAAATGAGATATACTATGTTAAAAAAAATAAAACAAACAAACCAAAACAACAACAAAAATATTATATACCACACAGGCTCTTCAGCCCTCATTCAAAGGTGGCAAGTTTGTCAAACCCTTCCAGATTCCCTCTCTGGCTCCCAAATACCCCAAGGAAGCAGTGAGCCACACAACATACTCATCAACCAACATTCAGACATTCCAAGTGTTACAAAGCCTGCCAGTGCTGTATTTGAGCCTGGGATGGATAAGGATGCTTTCCAATTTACCTCCATGCTTTGTCTGTGAGAAAGTATCATGAAACAAGTGCAACCACCTTGTGTGGCTACAGTTGGTGTCCTCTGTATATATTATACTGTAGTCTGTCCTCACCCCATGCAGCAAAATTAGCATTTCTTTGGCACCTCAGACAGGTCCAAGGCATCTCAGGAAAGGATCCTGTGGTACTCTGTAGATAAAACCTTTGCAGAACTCTGAAGGGGAGCCAGATGTACCAGAGATGTCTGTAAGAGCTGGCAAGCAGAACACAGCATAGGTTACAAATCCCTAACTGGATCACACAGCAGTTGCTCATCTCAGCTCACAGATTCACCATGGGCCATGCAGCTCATTCAGTTCCAACACAATACACCCAAGAAGCTCTCCCAGGAACCTACAATTTGTACATGGGGCATGTAAAGGAAGAGCCAGAGCACAAAATGCAGATTGTGCTTTCACATGATGGAAAAAAAAGATGGATCATCCAAATAGACTAAGTGAATATCAAGAAATACTTTATTGTACATGTAATCAAAGTTTTAAAAAACAGACAAGGAGGAACAAAGAACAGATTTATCTAGATTCTTTTAACTATGCAGGGTACAGAAATACAACTAGGAAAGAATTAGCACATATTAGTACCCTTTGCTTCCCTTCCCTGCCCCAATGGAAGAGGTTACACAAGCGAGATCTGTAATGCTTCAAATCAAGGCTTCTCAGTAATTGCACACTTGAGCTGACATAGCTGAATTATGTTCACTTTCATGAGAGAGTGTGTGCCTTCAAAATAGTGGTTTATAAACAAAACTACTCTCTCTTTAGTGGTTTGTGAGCATTACTCATTCAACACCAAGATTATACTTAAAAGACTAATGATTTAGGGGCCATAATTGTCATTATATCTGAACTGACACTATCTTTAAGTATATCAATTATAGAAAATAGATTCCTTAGACAGTAGAGAATATATTATCTAGTGGCAAAAACATAGTGTAAAGAAGCAGAGGAAGTATTCACAGGAAGGGAGAGGGGAGCTGTCTGCTGAACAGGGGCACACTGACTAATGAGAACTAAAAAAGCTGGGTTCTGGAGTGCTAACTGCAAAGGAGTCACACCTCAGCATCATGGGTACAGGTTTCAGAATGTTGAAAAATATGATACTCATTGCACATCTACATCAATCTCCCAGCTTAACTCATGCCCTAGATCTTCCTGACCTATTACAGTGGGATTCTAAACAACTCTAGCACTGTAATTCATGTTCTGCCTTACATGCTGCAAGGAAGAAGGCTTCTGTTCTCTTCTAGAACCAGACAGGACAAAGTTCTGAAAGTGAATGCAGAGAATTATCAGATATACCTTATTCACCCCTGCAACACTTTCCTTCCTAGTTTAGAAGGGTGAAGGCCTTCAGAGCATAAAGCTGCAACTGTGCAGTGCAAACTGATTTTCTCTCACCAGCTTAGAAATAAGCCTTCCCAAAAAACCTAAGCTATACAGCATGTAGCCACAGTTGAATCAAATCAGTGTGACAAATGCTGAATCCTGGACTGAAGGCAAGACAAGTTTTGGGATCCCCACAAAAGATGGTTTTGTTTATTCTTCAGAGGCCAAATAAGGCTAGAAAATCAAAAACTCTTCACAAAACTTCCAGAGAAGGCCCATGGAAAAGCAGATAAAGCAACAGTAATTAACATATTCTGGATTCTAATGCCCTTTGGAGACTATCAGATTTTTGGCTTAAAATGCAAGTGAATCATGATGTATTGATGATCTTACTCTATTTCAGCCTACAGCACGGTCCAATGCAGATTATTAGTGTCGAGTGACACACCTAGGACTTGAATTCACTAACACTCATAGCACCACTTGATTGTTGCTGTGAGTAAAGACAGTCTAACCCTCAACTCTTCTGCCAGAAAGAGTACATTACCTTGATAATTGTGTAACACCACCTATTCCAAGCCAGCTGACCTATCCTTTTTTGTCCTCACATGTTTTCAGATAAATCTTAACAGTTCCAAGCTTAAACTCTGTGACATATCACCTTAGCTTCCAAAGTTACAAAATAAATTCTCCTTTACAGTATTCAGAAGTAGGAGATTCACTCAACTGACAAACCAGTTTACTGACAGTATCTCTCACTAGTTATTTCCTTTATTGCCAACTGCACAGTCATAAAAGCCTCACAGTTCTTCATACTTCTCAGCTTTGAAGCAGGAAAGGATCAATATAGATATCTCAGGACTAACACTCCTAGGTGCAGGGAAAAAAGCAGCTCTTCTTTACCTCAGTAATTATTGCTCAGTATTTATTTGTTTCAAGCAACATCAAGACAGTATTTGAATTTATGCTGTACTTTAGCAGAGACAGGTTCCCTAACTTTAAAGAACATCAGCCTTTCCACTGAAAAAAAATCTCTAAAATTTAGCAGACCATTTTTTCTTAACTGTTCCTTGTAACAAGGCAGATTTGTTTAGGTTTCCATTCTAACAACATTATAGTTGTCAAAGTACATGGCTCATACCTGTGGCCAGTCCTTAGAGTAGGTGGGCTGCGCGTTTTCATTACTACAGAAATTTATCAGCTATGCTAAAACACTACATAAAAAGCCCAGGATTGTTTGCAGACTCACCAGCTACCTACACAGAAGAGCTGTTCCACAAAAGTGATTTCACTAACAACTGAACTTGAAGACAAATGCTACAAGAAAGCCAGTAAAGGATCTTGTGTGATCAAATGTTCTCTTACTATCTCATCTGAAAGAAGCTACCTTCCACTTTAAACTACCTCCTCCTTCCATAGGAATAACCAACATACCTTTTGGAGGCAATTTAGACAGTGACTGCTCAAAATCATTGCAACAGAACTGCTTTTTGGAAGACAGAACAAGTTATTTTACTATTTGCACAAATTGAATTTACTACACTCATTTTACTCTGGTAATGTTTTAGCTACAAGGTATCTGTACAAGATATATCAGCAGAGAGAGCACATTGTTAACACTACATATGTAAATTGAGAGACAACAGGTCCTTCTATCCAGGTGTCGTATTGCAGATAAATGGTTTATGTCAGTCCGAGAGGCTGCGGAACCACACTTCAGCATCACAGAGATTCCAGGAGCCCAACAGAAAAGCTGTGCTCTGCAAGGGTGACTGTCCATCCTGGAACAGCAGCAGGAGGAGAATCAAGCAACCAGTGTTTGCAGTAATATTCTTGAGGAGGGTTCCATTCATTCGGTGCATATTGCTGTACATAAGGTGCATAAACCTGCCACAGAGGAGATCAGCGGGAAGAGAAGCCAGTGGCAAGGCTGCAGCCAACTACTGGCGTCATGTCCCAGATCTGGAAGAGAATTGTGGAGAATTACACAGCAACAGTGTCACACTCACAGGTCTTTCTGCAAGAGGCAGAGAAGCAAGCATAAAGACATCCCTGGACACAAGGTAACAGCTCCTTTTAACCTATGCTTGAGGAAAAGCTCATGAAGAGTTACACCAGCCTTACAAAGCAAAAGCCAAATTTGGGGCTAAAGAGTCTTTTTGCATTTCTGTGTAGGTCTGTTTTAAGAAGTGCAAAGCAGCTTGTCACAAACATGCTTAAAGCAGAACAAGGACAGGATGGCACAGTCTCAGTTCCGACATCCATGGTGAATGTAGAGCTCAGGCACAGCAAGATTCCATATCAGTCTGAGCTCCATGTCACTGACTCGTAACAAGGGCTTTCAGTGGCCATACTCCAAGCCATGGAGCTCAAAGGAACCTGCACATTTCCTCAGCTCTGTGTCTTTAAGGCTGCTGGCAGATTCTCCCGCTGCTCAGGCCTGCTGTGTTTTTTCAAAGACAAAACAGTAACAGATCCAATAGCTGCACTCCATACAGTGGAGTTACAAGTAATTTCCTCATTCTGCTGCAGAACAGGCAAATAAAATTCCTTTTTCCCACAACAGACAGCTTGTAGCGATAGTTGTCAGAAAGAAAAAAAGAATATACAAAAATGAACTCTCTATTAAATATCTCTTAGAAGTGCAGGAAAGAGATGCAGTAATACCTTTACAATCCGATCGCTCCCACAAGTCACCATTAGCCCTCTGGAGATATCCATGGACATGTGTGAAATGTTGTGTTTTCCTTCATGAAACGTTGCCAAGGAAGTACGGCTGCACAAGAACAATTGAAATGAAAGCCAGTCACCAGATGAAGCTTCATGGCATCATTATAGCAGTGTAAAATAAACTTAAAAGAAAATTAAGTTGCTCATGTACTAATAAATCGATTCCAAGAGCTGCAGTGCCATATTAAAGGGGACAGAATTAAATTAGCAAGTCATGCTGAGGTACTGCTTGTGGAGTTGTACAGGTGTGACATTTCCTGGCCTTTTGCAGCATGACTGTTAAAAATACTAGAGCAGAAGTGGGACACTGAATTAGCAAATACTCCTGCTCCTGGTTAACAAAGTCAAGCCCAGCTGCATTTTTCCCCTGCTACAGAAGCCAACTAGGGCACAGCACCCACTTTTCAAAAAAATCCAACCCCAAGCATAAAAAGTCCCAACAATGAAAATCCAACAACACAACATAAACCCCCAAACACTCCCAAAATTTTCACATCTGATTACTCTGTTCATATCAAGAGAAAAGGGGTTCCTTCATTTCTAAGACAAGACAAGCAAATGTTTAACTTGATTTGCTTGCACGGCAAAATAATGTTAGCACTTAGCAATTTTAAGTGTAATCAACAGCTTTTAACTAACTGAAATGTTGAGACAAATATATCTCAAGTCTAGATCTGGGCTCCTGGAAAAGAAGAACTAAAAAGGATAAAAGTGTTGTAATTCCACATCGGATCCAAATGCGCTTACAAAGGCAGATGGGGGATCTCTGCCATCACAGTGCTTTCAGTCCCCAAGGCCTAATGGCAGAGCAGTGTGTTCTGTGGCATTGTGTGTGAATGTGGAGCAGGCCCAAGAGTTTCTGCACACCAGCACTGTTACTACAGTTTATTACTACCTAATACTCACTCTTCATCCTTGATCGACTCAAAGCAGGAATCACACACACGGACCTGGAATTCAAATCCCATGATTGGGTAGCTTGACCGTTTGGTGCTGCACTTGCCACAGACTGCTTGCCCACATTTTCTGCAATGATGCTTCATGGAGGAACAAGAAAAAAAACAACTCACTATACTATGTCACTTGACCACCGTACCAAGTGTCCCCTGAAAAGCAAAAACAACAAAGCTTCTTTTGTGTCCTGTTAGAAAGCAACCTGTTAGGAAATGCCCTTCTTCTTCAACCAAAGACCAACATCTCTGGAGTGCTGAACAGTTATTTGGATCATTAATGGATTTATCTCCATACTCTCTGTGTATATCCACTTCTCCTGCAAGCTCCTTCTGGGAGAAGGGGAAAAAGAGGGCTGAACAAGCAACCCAGTTAAAAACAGTCTAAGGAAGCCAGAAACAGGTGAATGTCTTGGTGTCTGTCCAGTCCCTTCTTAAAGAAAACTACTTGGAAACCTTTCACATTCTGGTGCAGTAAGAACAGGGCCATTAGTGCTTCACTGGAGTGAGCATCTACATGCTCATGGGGCACTGTTTGCCATTTTACATAACACTTGAGGATTAGCTGTCCGTAGTTGCAAAGCCTGGGAACATTCAGAGAAATCCAACAGAGCACTCCTAGCACAGCCTGCTTTGACCTGTGACAGAAGTTTGATGCAAAACTTTGACAGAATTTGGAAATGTCTTAGCAGTGCCTAGAAGCTGTAACTTCTCAATATACCTGACTTCAAAGGAGCAAAAATACCAAGAGTTGAATAGATCTACCAGCCTTAGTGGTCTTCTTGTTTACATTTTGCTCAAGTGCTGAAGTACAGCTAAGCACTGAAACTAGCCATCTCACCTGTCTCAACCCTATCGTCTTTGTGTCCCACATTTGCTTTATATTCCAGAAGAAAGGTTGTTCACACTTCTGACAGGAATCACTTTCTAGCCATTGAGGAGCCTACAAAAGAGCAGGAGATGTAAGCAATCAGAATTGTATTCTCTCATACAACAGTCAAAGAAGTTTGTTTAAAGAACCAAAAGTAAAGTCCTACTTGGAAAGATGCCCTGGTTCAGTTCTGGACATTACAACAATAAATTGCTTAGACCATAGTACAGAAAGTGTAGCACAAAAACCTCAAACCCAAGAATACAGGTATTAGTTACCTACACACCTCCTACACATTTTAAGCCCACAGGAATATGTTATGTTACTGCCTTAATAAGAAAACTCATTCAAACATCTAAGTTACTAAACCTGCTGCAGGCATTCAAAGACTGCTGCTCTGGTTGTCTTGATGGCTTTCAAGGGCCAGAGTAGTCCAAAATGTAGAAGCTATGAGGCAGTAATCCCCTCTAAGAAAGGGGGTTCCAGAAGTAAATTCTGTGAGTAATTATTTTTCCTACTTTCCTGGGATTGCAGTTGAAAGTAAGTAGGAACTCATCTGCATTTTCCATCCTGCCCACATCTTCGTTAAGCATCCTTTCTTCCACCCACACGCTTTTCCTGCCATAAAAGAACTAGGCCAAATGAAAATAGAGCTTTTACACATTTTGGTTCTCTCAGATACTTTAACTGAACATCCCTGTAAGAGAATATTTTTACTACATAGACTTGAATTTGAAGATGTATATTCTATACAACATTACACATCTCATAAGAAAGTCTCCCTGAGACTTGACAGGAGGAAAGCTGGAACAACAAAGCATTTTTTTCCTTTCAATTCACTTACATTGCTGACAGTAAGAAAGCAAGAGCATTCTCAGTTGCGCCACCATGGATATGAACTGATGCAGAAAGAAAGTGTTTGGCTGGGTCAATTGCTGTGTACTGAGATCTTTAAAAAAAATATTGCCTGGGGACTGAACCTCTGCCTTCTGAACTGCATCTCAAAATCTGACTCTCACTTCTTCACCTGCTTTGACACAACTTGAGAATTTATTTCAAGACTATTGAAGCACAGTCCATTGGTTTCTTTACAACAAGAGTTTGACTGCTTTAGATTGTTCCAGAAGCAAAGGCTATAGCCATTACAGTGCACCTGTTGACTCTTTGACATAAAACTTTAAGCAGTCCCAAGCATCTCCTGCACTTTTCGTGTCCTGAGAACCCGTTTACTACAATGCAGCATGGACAGCCACTAGAACAGAACAGGATTCAAGCATATCATTCAGCTTTAAGGTGTAAGATGTGAGGAAAGCAGCCTGCAGAACTGACTAAGGAAAATCATATTAGTCTCTGAAAAGCAAAAAAAGAAAAAAAAAAAATCTTTGACCTATGACATGAACTTACCTCTTCTCGGCTGATATCCATGTTCCAAACAGCAATTCCCCCATCAGCTGAACAAGACACCAGCTGCCGTGTCAGCTGGAGGTAGCAGATAGCCTGCACCTTGTCGCTGCAAACAAAGCACACAATATTTACCCACAGGTATTTAAACAAAGCTTGGTTTCCCAGCAAACCCTGATGTATATTTGTAAATAAAGCTACTGAGGAAACCCAGAACTGATTTCCAGTTTGCTAAGTCTACTAAATAGAGTTCTGAGGATGACTGAACAGATGCTGTCACCTGAGCTCTACTCTAGCATCAGGATGTTGCTCAGTGTTCTTATAGGCCTGAGCAGAATACCAGAGGTACAGTTCCATGTTAGCATGTGCTGGCAGTAAGCCCTTATGGTGAACTGAGTTCAACTGGCTCAGAGTGCACGTGCAAATACTCTTCTGTGTTGGCAAAGAGAGCCACCTTGTCAAAACACAGACAACTGGAAAAATAAAGATAAATATTTGTTTCAAGATGCAACTAAGAAGCAGAAAGAGGTTCTACTTTTGCTAACAAATCACAGTAAGTCAGGCTGTAGCTGCAAAGCAAAGTATGCATTCACCAATAAGACAATTTAATCCTAAAGAAAGCCATGGGAAATAAAAGTCTGCCCTAAGAAATTAAAGAATCTGAGTAGTATCAAACTGCTTTGCAACATCTAAATTTACTTTAAAAGTCATTCTGCTTCTCAGAAGAACTTACTTTCCCATTCAGTATGAAGAGAACCTGTTGTAAGACTTCACCAGGATAGATGAGGTAGTAGTAACAGCAGTATAAAGCCCTCCAGTCACTGACTTCTGTTACATTTTTGTAACCAAGACTCTATTATTAATTCTTTAGCCATAAAACTAAATCCTCAAGATTTAACAAGACTTCTAGGGCTATGGCTATCCGTCTTGATCAAAGGTGGATGGAGGCATCTATGTACTTAGACAATAGAACACACTACACAAATATCTTTAAATATAAGCAAGATCTCTACTGCCAATGCATTTCTAAGTAGAATATATCTTCAGTGGTGAACTGCCTGTCAGATTGAATTAGAGCCCTACATTTAAAAATGGCAGCTAGTGTTTGGTCTCTAAAAATTAAGAGTTGATTGTTACAGACAACTACCTCAACTTCCGAAGAGGGGAGATGTGACATTTTCTGAAGCTGAGAGACTACCCCTGTAATTTAGCCAATCAGTTATCACCTAACTGATAGAAAGACAGAGAGAACAGAAACATACTGAAGCTTATTTTGTAAGTGTACACGAATGTGCTTATACATAAAGGTTCTAGCCTTCCTCTCACAGGTAACTCAGTGCAGTATTTACAATACAGACACATGCAATTTTTACATAAAGGCCAAAGCAGATGATCTGGGATTCTTACTCACCTCTTCCTAGAAACTACTTCTGTGTTACTTCTAAACCACGGTAATAAGAACCAATTAAACATGAACAAGAAAAAAGCTTTATCAGTAAGGCTTTCCTAGTACTGACTATCCTTATTCCCCTTCAAAGTACTCAGGGTTCTGCAAAGAGTAATTTTCTCCATTATTCACAATGATTCAAATATCTTCCATGCTATTTAGTCTTCCTGGCACTGTGTGTTCATGACAGGACATGGATGAAGAAGAAGACTCCATTACATACTGGTGTCCCTGGAGCAGCAGCGTTCGCCCCTTCCTTCCACCAATATCCCACATGATAATGCTGTGGTCAGAGGCACCTGAGAAGAGCAGCCGTTGGACAGGATCCCACCACAGGGAAGTAATGCTCCCTAAAATAGAACATTCTGCAGTTAGATGTAAGGAACTGCCTCCCCAACACAGTGATGCCCTCCTGGAGCACTGAAGTGAAACCTGAGGTACTGCCTTACTACAGTTACATACTGAAAGCCTGAAGGCAAAGGAAGCATCCAACAGCAAAGTACAGTCCTGACAGAGGCAAAGAGTACTGGACAAGAGAACAGATTCCCTTTAAAGAAAGGAATCCATTGCTCAGTTCTCATCAAAAGCCTTGTTAGTCCGAAACCAAGATGATGAATGGTAATTAAAGTCCAAATGAGTTCTTTCCAATGCTCTGGAGCAGGAGATTTTTTTTTTTTTTTGAGTCCTTTAGGGCTATGCTGTTTTCAGATTGACCTATTTGGGAATAGCATATGCACCAAAAAGGCATTAACTTTGAGTATTATCTCAGCATTACACAGAGCAGGCTGTTATACATGGTGAATTCTGGAAGCTGAGAACAAACTCTGAAACCATTTAAACTGCAAAGCAAACACTGCTTACTTATGAAGTCACACTTAGCAAGAGCTAGAAAGCAAACAAGATGAAATCAGACTTTTGAAGTCTGTCAAACACAACTGCACTCAAAGAAGAATTAGATGTCATTTAAGTTTAGAGTTACTAGTTCTTGAGAATATTACACAAATATAGTGGAGGAAAAAGGGTTACACATAATCTGATTTGCTTTAAAAAAACAAAAGGAAAAAAATATTAAATAACTAGTATTATACTAGTTGAAGAAAAATCTGTTTCTGCCCCTGAAATCATCTTTCATGCTAGCTCAATCCTTGTTTTAAGGATCACGGACCCCATATGGAAATACATGAGCCAAAGTTGGCTGCTGTGTGGACAGCACTGCTGAAATTGGTGCTTGGAAGCCCATCACAACTCAAGAGACAGAACACACACTACAAGAAAGTGCCACACACACATAGTGCTTTCAACTAACTGTAACATCTACCAAGAAGTTGCATTTGAACACAGAACAATGCAAAAGTATAGAGAGGCAAAGAAGTCTCTAGAGCCAAGAGAATTATTTTGCTCTAAATGTAACCAATCTGAAATTCTCCTTGAAAGCAGAAGAGACATTTATCACTTGAAAATCTCAACTTGCCTCCTGCATTCAAAACCAGCTGCATAATTTTACAGTCATCTGTAGATCAGGTGTCCACCCAGCTTTAACAAAGCCTACTGTATACTTCCAGCTGTTAAACAAAGCAGCCTTTTCCAGTGGGTCAGAGACTCATGACCCAGCAGTCCATCCCTACCCACATGCAAACCATCAGCTGATTTGAAAGCTGCCAGTACCACATGGGAAAAGGCATTGCCTTGTTTCTTTTTCTCAGCATATTATTAAGTTACACATTATTCTGCGATTTGCATTCTTGCCTTACTCATTGCAGCAGACAGTGGCTCTGTATCATGTTAGGGACCACTTGATTCTTCACTTGATATAAGAACTTCCTTCAGCTGTACTACAGAGACATTTGCCTTTCTCCAATGTTAAGGAGACTAAAGCTTTTAAAGGTGGCCATCTAGTGGATAACTTGTGTTTAATTGAATGCATGTTTACTTTTATTTTTCATCTATAATAAAAATACCTCTAGGTATTTATAACGCTAAGAATGTGTTTGTTCTTTAACAGGAAATCAAGTACAGCTTTCAAAAGCTTATGATAACCACTACCCTGGACTGGACTAGTTTTTGATCCAATAGCTACCCTTCCTTAAGAGGCAGATATGCAACTGAACATCTCATCCAAACTTACAAAGAGGTACTGTATCTGGGACAAATGTCTTTAAGACAAAGAGTTATTTTACCTTCATGCCCTTTGAGGGTTGTGATAACTGAGCAGGTATTCTGCTCAAGCTTCAGAAGAGTGATCTGTCCAGAATAATCACCAACAAATGCATGCTGAGTTTCATGATCATATCTGAGCACCAGTCAAGGAGAAGCTTCATTTGTCCGAAGAGTATTTTACATGACTGAAACAGTTGGCTATAGAGTCTAAAAAAATTGAAAAGAACATTTTAATATGCCAGAAAAATAACTGCATAATTACTTTTAAAGTGGTTAGAGACTGTAATAAACCTTTTTGATTCCTTTCTTCTCATCACACTTCCCTACACGTGCAAGTAAAACTGTACAGAACATAAGAGAGAAGAGTTTTAGAAAACCACAGGAGAAAGCCATGAGATAGTCCATGCCCTAGTTTAAGGCAAGCCAAGTAGCTTCAGGCCATTTCTAGCAGGTATTTACAGAAGACACTCATGCTTGTCTACAAGATGCCAAAACTCATCAGGCTATTTGTTGCAGTGCAGAGCTCTCTGCAATCATTAGGAGCACCTCACTGGACACTGGCCAGCATTCAGTCTTACCTAGTATCTTCTCCAATAAACCCTTCGTTTTCTAGCATGTTAGTAGTTGATATCCCCATGAGAGGAAAACCAAGATACAGGGATGCTGACCCTCCACAGCGAGTTCACCTTACAATGGAAGTACACTCCCAGCATTCTAGCTACTGCCAAGGTGAGACTGTCTCATTTCTTGTCCTGTTCTCTGGATCTCTCAGTTTACCAATGCAGGTCCTTGAGTGTGGTATTGAAAACTGAACTAATTTCAGAAAGGATTCTGTCAGTTAACACTGAGATAAAAGCCACACGACATCCTAACATAGGATCCATTAACAAGGCGGCGCATTGGGCAAAAGCATTACACCTCATAACAGTTCTGATACTTGTTTTTTGCCACGATGCAACTATGAACCCCAGAAACCAAAGCATGGCAAGCCAATGGAACTAGGTAATTTGCTGCTTTTAGAAGACTTTTGTTATTCAGAAGAGCTATGAAAGACCCATGCAGTTGACACCACATAACCCAAGAGCTGTGTATAAACTCAGGTGTCCTCCTTGAACTACACAAAAACATGAGCAGCAGCTAGAAAAGTAGCTCTGGTATCCAAGAGAAAAGACTAACTTTAAAAAGACAGTCTACCAAAAGCCCACCACCCAAAGTGAAAATGCAGAGACTTTGTCATCTGATGACATTCCAAAATCTCCTAAGCCTTCAGGATCTCAAGATAAACAATACGCTTTCAAAAAATCCTCTAACTCCCTGAAAATGTGATCCTTTCTTCATCTTGGAAGTTCAGGCTTGCCTTATCCCCACTAATCCAGTAAAGAATAGGCACTCTGCTGTGTTTTTCAGAAGCTTACACATAGGATCACCAACAAACAGCTTCTAAGAAACCTCCTGATAGGGAGGCCAAGCACCTAGTACACACACCAGCAAGCTGGTTCTTCCAAACACAAATCCAAAGGCAGATCAATTACAATGGATTTTCAAATGTCAAGTTCTTCAGTGGAAATTTATTTTTATATTGATATAAAAGGTCATATTCTTTTCTCCATTTTAATAATAAACTGTGCCATTATTTGCAATAGCATTAACTATAGAAGCCACTGAATTCAGTGAGGCTCAGACTGTTCAACAGACTGCTGGTCTCCAACACACATACCAGCTTTAACCTATTCTGTGCTGCATTCAGCTGAGATGAGCTGCACATGGAATGTTTTGTGGCACACAACTCCCCTGGACTCTATAAAAAAGAGCAGCAGTACAACACTACAAGCCTGAGTGTTCTTCAGTCAGCAAGGCAGGGTCTGCACAATGAGAGACCTCAGAAGGCCAGACACGCAGCTGGCAACTGAATTTTCCTCCCAGCTTCTCAGCAGGACACAGTGTACAGCCACTCTAGAGAGGGCTTCATGTTTTCAAGAGATGTTGTTGATCTGTTTCAGCTTTTGAATCTTGCTACTTCTAGAACATTCTTGCCATTAAAACTCATACAGTAACCAATGCCTTCAATTACTGTCCAGCCACATCTAAACTGCCACCATTAACGAGTGCTAAAAAATAGTTTTAGAATTTCAGGTATTTAATTTGCTTTCAAAATATTTGATATGTGAACTACCCTTCAAGCTACTGGGTTTGTAAGTCTTTTACTTAAAGAATGCCCTGAAGTATTTACAGCTGAATAGACAACCAGAGTGTCTAAGCTGCAAATGCAGCATTTAAATGTAGTTTACAGAAAGCAAATTGTACACAGACAAATTACTACTGGTGAATAAAATTTCAATGTACCTGGTAGCTTAAAGATAGGAAAGATTAACTTGAGCAAAGACAGAAAAAATAAAGTAGTCCAAAGTGTTTTCATGATGTTTTATGCTCTAAAAGGACTCAAAGGCACACTGGCATCTGTTGAACAAACTGACTTGCCCAGGAAGTCTATGGGCCAGGCTACAGATACAATCACTGCCACAGGGTGGTACAGAACACACCTCAAAATTAGGCACTAGTACAGACTGGGATTTCTGCAGCTCAAGGTCTCTTCTTCTTTCTAATAACCACTAACAGAAATAAAGGTATGAAATTTCTAACGAGGATAAGGGTTAGCAGACTTGCAAGAGATATCACTCTGGTTTTTATACATGAAAAGTTGGGAACAAATTGAGGTAAAGGAACAAAGTACTCTTCCAGCTTCAGGGTAGCAATCATTTTTTAAAGGATACTGTAAACATGAAGCCCAAGAGGTGAAGTAATGTCTCCCCAGCATGCTCCCACTCCTGGTGCACATCCAGCTGATACACTTGTCATGACCTGTGCTGATAAGCCACTCTGATGCCAGGCAGAAAGTAATAGCAGACACTCGATTCTGGTGAGCTGCAAGAAGAAAAAGATTCCGGCTATTTTTCCCCAAAAATCAAAGTGCTGTGTACTTCCATTCTAATTCAGACAGAGGCTGAAGATGATATCTAGGCACTGCCCCAGGGTGATCTTTTACCATTATATTATACTTACATCTAGGCTGAATGAAAAGGTTCCCATAATTCTGTTTAGGATTTGCCTTCTGAATTGCTCAAGTGAACCAAACCCATCACTCAGCTGATGTAAGCCTTTCTCCCAGAGAGAGAGAAGCTGAGCTCAGCCCAGATAACCAAAGGTAAGGAACAGGCAAACCCCCAGCTTCCTCTAGTTAGCTCAGGACTTCTGAGGAGTAATGTAACACATCTAAAAACTTGATTTGCTTTACTAAATGCATCTTTTCCTAACCCCAGAGAGCTATGCTCACATTCATAGTTCTAAGAACCTGAAAGGATATCTAGTCCATGGCATTCCAATTGCTTCCTATAACAGCAACCAAATCCCACCCAGCTTTGTTGAAAATGCTGCCTATAAGCAGGAAGTTACATGTGCTTTAGAAAGAAGTTACATATGCTTTAGAAAGAAGCCTCCCCTGCCCCCCAAGATGCCACTCTTTCCCTTAACTGCATTTTCAAATCATCTCCTTTAGGATAAAGGGAGGTTTTGTTGCTTTAAGAACAAGGTCTTTCTCTCCCAAGCAAGAACATTGCTTCTGTCGGTGTCAGGGAGTCACAAGACAAACTGCACTTTGTTTTGCTACATAATCTGCAGTCTTTAAGACCTTCCTTCAAGCCTTTCACATTATTATTCCATTTTTAACCAACAATTGAGTTTTGTATTTCTCTAAAGGATGTGTAGAGAAAGGCTGAAATTAGTATCTCTAGAAATATTAGAACAATCCCACAAACCCTGTTTCCCACATATTGGAAAAGTAAGCTCTTTTTCATCCCTGTTGCTCTCCCAGGATGACAGAGA
Organism: Bombycilla garrulus; assembly: GCA_013400315.1. Classification (NCBI taxonomy): domain Eukaryota; kingdom Metazoa; phylum Chordata; class Aves; order Passeriformes; family Bombycillidae; genus Bombycilla; species Bombycilla garrulus. Next base: position 1,854,220 of record VXBU01013524.1, read on the forward strand.
AGGCAAGGACTCTTACCTTGAGCTAGGAGTAACCAAGCCCACTGATTAAAAGAAATAAGGACAGAAATTGCAAATAACAAATGCACCTTTAGAAAGCTCTTACACCAACACTCATGTAGTACAACTACTCCAGCTGAAGAGCAAAATCCGAGCTCACCAGTTACGGCTCATTACACTTGCAGGCTAATGATGTAGTGAACTTAATGATAATGACTACAACTGACTCAGCTGTCTGACAGAACATTTTTCTTATGGCACATATCCTCCAGCTAAGTGACAACTATAAGGTCAGTCAGAGTTAAAGCACATCTGGATTTGATTAATCTGTGACTGTGTTCTGTTTCCCAAGCATTGTCAATACCTTTACTTCACACAAATGTTGGTGTAGATAGTGGTTAACAGTTTACCTGGATAGGTCTTCACAAAGTTCATCTTATTAAAGTCCTCAGAAATATGAAACTCCTAAAAGCAAAGTGAAATTGTTAGAAGATACCACAGTGGCATAAGCAAAAAGGAGCACCAACCTCCCAGACCAAAATCTGCATAGCAGCAGTATATCCCTCAAAAAACAGGCAGTTTCTGAGGCTGGAGCAAAACACACTGAAATACCAAATGTAAATTAAGGTTTAAGTGAACTGAATTTTCAACAGGAAACATCCTTTCAGAATTGAGTTTGCTGAAGGGAAGGAAGAGAAGATCTCATTTGTCCCCAGCAGGAGCAAACAAAAATGTATCTTGTAGTACTTAGGATTTGCATGTTTGTGACTTCACAATGGACAGGTTTAACTGACAGTGTTTCCTATTTGATCCATTAGACTTAATGAAATTTTAGAAGTCTCAACTTAAAATTTCCAGTAGTAATCACTAGAATTCTATGCAGTTCTTTGTAGGCTATTCATAACAAGTATCTGTAGAATCACTCTATATGATACTCATGCAGTACCCTGCCTCCTTATGGGGCAGTTATTATTTTGACCTTATTTTCATAGAGAAAGGAAACCATTAAAGCATCTGAGAGTCACAAGATTCCCCTCCTTTACGAAGGGGGGAAGAATAAAACCCAGTTTCTGTTCTGCCAAATGCATGCTCTCCAAGACAGGGACAGCAATTAGAGCAAGAGTATAGAAAGTGAGAAGAAAGAATTCCCAGCAAGAAAAGAGATGAACTCAGCCTCTTATAATTTTAAAACTAGTGTTGAAATTTCTACATCATAAAAAGATCTGCAGCAAGCAAATCCAGAGATGTGTGCAGGGCAGGATACAGACAGATCCATACTCCTGGCCAGGGGCAAACCAGCTGCAGTTCACAACCCCTGTCAGAGCACCACCATGGCACTCTGCCCAGCTTACTGTACTCACACCCCTCAAAACAACTCCTTGGCAAAGTGTAATTGTTTGGATCCACTGCTGCACCATGGGCTCAAGGGCTTTTTGAGGCTACCTGGCTCACATGTAACCAGAAGAACCTTTGCTTTGCAGTCCTCCCACATACATCTCAGCTGAACTGCCAAGAAGCTCAGCCATTTAGCAGTAGCTGCATTCCAAAATTAATGGAAAGAAAACAGACTATCAGCTGCCAGCAACACATGGACAATCTGAGCAATTCTAGCCTACAGTTGGAAGAAAAGTCACAACAACTTACCATGATAGCTCCATTATCCTGGCCAACAAATATCCGTCTGCTGTCATGATGATAAGCCATGGCAGAACATGGTGCTGTCACAAAAAGCAAGCACATTGCACTATTTAAATAGAGGTATTAGGATACATATGACTTTAATAAAAGTCAATTTTTTCACTCAGGACAAAAGCTGTTTAAGTAGCTTGATAGAAACTAATCTGCATAGCTAACATCCCTTGAAAGACAGTTCAATTCCCACGTGTGAAGCAGAGGACAGGAACATGACTACTGTAACTCAGCTATACCAACAGGAACCATATGTAAACATGATTTCCTGCCACAAGGTGCAACTCAGCAAGAGGAATTTTACAAAGGTTGAAAGCTGAGCTAACAGCAACAGCTGGTTACAGTTAAGTTGAGCTCACTAAATTATCTCAAATGCAGCCCTAAAAAATAAAAATGCACACCTTGGAAAGCTGAGAGTATTCTTATGTCTCAACTTTCAGCTAGTGGTTAGAAGAGCTCACTTAATTGGCAGAGAAGTTATTTGCCATCATTTGAGGCACCTCCAGCTGCAGATCCACAATGATTTACCTGGTGAAGGGTATGGTTCTGACAAAACACTGCCATGGATCTTGTCTACCATACAGCTAGTTTCAAATCGAAGTCTGAGCTAGATTTGCTGCAAAGCTCCCAAAATCAAGATCACTGAGGGAATCCAGCCCTTGGGGGAATGAGGAGGTATTCCTACCCACAGCACAGGTACAAAACCCATACTATGCCTGGCCACCACCTACCATGTCCATATTGTACTTACATGCCATGGTGTGATAGATGCTGGGCCAGTACTGCCCACTGTCTCTCTTCAGCCACACTCGGATTGTCCTGTGTCATGGGAAGAGCAGGGAGAAGCCAATTGTAAGTGCATCATCCCCTTGCACCTGAACCACTTCACTACTGATTGATCAGCTCCACTCCCCTCAGCTTTTGTGCTACTCAAATATAAGAGAGGAACGATATAACAGAAATAACAGCACTCAAACACTGCTCTAACATAACAAGAATACTAGCATGAAGAATAGGCACCCATGGATTTGGAAAAGTTTTCTTCAAAAGTATTTATACATGGAGTTTCAGTAAGTATGACATGGAAATACTATTTCAGCTCACCTCAGAAATTGCTACAAATTGCATCCCTTTACTTCCTTCTTGGCTCTGGTTGGTATAAGTCAAATTCAAACTGCAGAAAATTTCTATCTTTGGCAGAGCAAACCACAGTTTGTTTATAGTACATTAAGTGACTGATACATTAAAAAAAATTGCAAATAATTTCATTATGGAAGTCCAAACTTTTTAATTTTTACAGCATCTTTGTGTAACTCAGCCTTCAGCAAGCCAGATACTGAAAATTAATAACAGAAGCACCTCATCTTCTAGACCAGCACATTACTGACATCTCCATCCCAAATGTTAAGAATACATAGAGGACAGCATATCTAACTCAGTATTATTTCCTCTAAGCCATGCCTCTAATCCCTCATGCAGGAACACAAAGGACAAGCAACATTAGTTGCTGTTGGTTTGCATTGCTTCTCTGCACTAAATATGATCAGGATTGATAAGCCAGTCAAATGGAAACTGAAAAGCTGACAAGATGACTTGGACAGCATGCTAAGATTCCTTATAAAACTGGCTTTACTTTGCAACCTCCCAGAATCATCTATTAGAAGGAAAGGATAAGTGATCTTGCGGACATTTAGCATTATACTAGTCTGATGACTCTCAGATCCTGGGAGGAGGGATATAAGAGTATCAACAACGAAGTGGAAAGCCATTGTCAATTAAAACCATTCCTACAACAGACACATTGAAGGGACTCTACAGCAAGAAGTTAAGAGCACACATGCAGAGAGTGTCAAGGTTAATTTAAGTCCTCTTGAAATTTCCTCTCCAAATCACTGCTTGCCTTTTTGTTACTGTTCAAATCCAGCTTCCTCATTCCTAAATGCTCTGTACATATATGTCCCTGGAAACACTGTCAAGAGGCTTCACTGAGACATGCTGTTCTATTTAGTGCTAGCTAATAAAAGTTCTGTATTTAGAATTCTCTGGAAAATTACTAAGGGATTGATTAGTTAGACATCATGTAGGATTGCCAGTGAAGAGTTTAACAAAGAGCAGAGGAGGGGACCAGCATCTTGCATCAAGCCAGAACTTTTACTGCTCAAGATACAACAGTAGCATTCTAATTCTGCAATCCAATTAAAGGCTTTTCTTTAAACGACCACTCAAAAATAAAGCAGACAATGCCCACCCTTAATGTACTACTTCTTGAAAACTTGACAGCTGAGCATACACTGCCCCAAAACAATGCTTTTCAGCTTTTAAATCAAGTTTCTTTTTTACCAGTTTAGGGGCATATGTACATTAGTCCAGTCCACTAAATATTTTGCATTAATACTGTCACTTAAAAGCTATCACTTCCTCTTTACAATAATCAACAGCCTGCCTTACATCAGTCACCACTTCAGAAGAGCAGTTGCTATTTCTTGGTAACACAGAATATGGCAAAACCAATGTTTTCAAGTCATTCTAATGATGCCAACCTAATAGCACAGGTTAGCACATATGCACCTTTATCAGCTTTTTAACTAGCTTTTTAAAGCAGCTTCATCATATCTCAGATGGTGGTTTCCACCCTTACTAGTTCAACTCTTTTCACTTCTAGCCAAAGTTATGTAATTATTTTTTATTTAAAAAAAAATTACATGGTAAGTTATCATGCTGATCAAAATCATGCATTGCTGGTTTTTCAAAAGCAGACAGCTTCCTCTCAGTATTGTGGTTAATTGTACTGAACTAGAGTAACAGAAGCAAAGACTCATTTTTTCTAAGAAATTTTTAATGGGAATATAACTTGTGTTGATCATCAACAGTACAGTCCCTCAGTGAAGTTGCATGCCTAAGCAAATAGCTTCAAGAGTTAGCAAAATTAACTTCTGAAAGCTTCTTATTTTGGTTTAAGTAAGATTTAGACTCTGCTTCCCTCATGCTTGCAAAGATAAGCTGTCAGACAGCTTTATATCTAATTATATAAAGCTCTGACTGAGCAAAATTTGAAGAGATCATTTCACAGTAGTCAGCAACTGGCCTGTGCCAAAATGCCACTTCTCCCTGATTCTCTCTCCTACAGACCTGTTTCTGTGATGCATCTCCTTACATTAGGACAAATTAATTTGTGATATACTACTTCTTAAAGGACTAAAGAAGTCCTCCAGTAATGCTGCTCACACATTCTCCTTCAACCACTCAATTCCTTTGTTATGACAACTGCCTTAGAGTCTTTAGCACTTTCCTCAAAACTTGGTCTTTATTTAACAGAGAATCCTGTGCTCAGTACCTGAGAAGAGCTGGCTACACTCACTTCTTCTTAAGCATTCCCTACTAAGGGTCTGGAAAGACACAGGGTTGTTTGACAGCAGTCTCAGTAAGGATGTTAAAAGTGCTGAAACTCATTAAGGAGTACCCAGAGATAGACAAAGACTTTTTAAATTCTAGACTCAGGTCTCTGAGAGTGGCAGGTGGAAGCAAACCTTCTTAAAAAAAGATTAAAAATTACTTCCAAACTTCCATAACATTCAGTACTGAACCAGAAGCTGCTTTCAGCTGGGCAGCAGGCAAATTCATAGAACCACAATTCAAAGGGGTTTTGGTGTAGGATTTTTTAATGCAATATAAAGAAAGACACTCAAAAGCCATCTTCAAGCAACACTGACTGTGGCCTTAGCAATTTCTAAGAGGTTTTATTGTTCTCAATCCCTGTTTTCATTTACAGAGTGAGTAAGCACACAACAGTGTTGGAGAAAAACCTTGGGCTTTGAGAGCAGAGACAATGGTGTGTTCCAGCAGTGCTTGTGCTCCTGCTACACAAGCTGCCCTCGGAAAGCCAACAGCACAGGAGCCAGGGAGGGAGATGTGATGAAACACCAACAGTCACATCCAAACCTGTTACAATACCAGCACTGCTCCAGATTACCACACAGCTACACCAGCCCTGTTCCCAGCACTGCATCTTCCTAACTCCTTCAAGCCACCAACAACTGCTTTCCCACTCAAAATCAACCACTGTTTTCCTAGCAAGAACTCCCTCTTTCTGGTAGTTTAACTAAATAAAAAATATTTATACTGTTATCAACCTTGTTCCCAAAACAGCATTAGGAATGTGGTTTAATCACAGTGCAATGGAAGCTCAAAGACACAGCTGATAGTTTTAATCAAATTTCTGCTAAAACTAAAACATGTTTTGACCAGTATTTAAGTTTCATAAGGAAAAAAACCAACAGAAGTTAATACTGTACTTTAAGCAGCTACTGATGGTCACCAAACACCAGCATTGAAATGTGTGACTCCAGAGCTCCTGTTAGCCTGTAGTACAGACATTACTTTCATCTTGTATTTAGGGTCTTGTACACAGCTTATCATCCCTCAGCACTCCCAGCTGCAGCTGGGAAACACTCCTCTTGCCTTAGCTATTTGTCTGCTGAGGGACACACTGCAACAATTCCCAACATTGTCTTGCAGCCAGCGTCAGACAAGATGCCAACAGGGACACAGAGTTCATCATCCTTTCTAGATAAGTTCTGAGAAAGCTTCACAGATGGCAAGTGTCCTGTTGAAAAATCCGATTGGGAAAATTAACTCTTTGTCTCCTGCAGGTATTCTTGGGTTTTGGGGTTTTTTTTTTTTTCATTTTTAAAACTTAAAAGAAAAAAATGCAGAATTTTGTTGGCATTCACAGATCTACTACGAAATTTTTTGTATCCTCTGAAAAAATGAAACCATTACTTTTCCTTCTGGGAAATACAATTTAAAATAGAAAGAACTACAATGAGTAGTTCTAATGAGAGAATAATCTACAACATTCCCAGAGAATGTTTGTGCACCAAAGTTTTTCTCGCTACCCAAGTTGTAAACACATTCCTCTGACTGGTTATTATGAAATACTTGACAGCCTTAGCTGCATTAAGATGTAATAAAAAATACTTTAGCCCTGCTCTTAGTACACACAGCAGCTCTTTTGCTCCTTGTAGTCCGTCCTGTGCTGCCAGCAGCATAATCAGTTACGCAGTATTAACACCTACACGCCACCTGTAGTGAGCAAACAGGGGAGCACTGTTTGACAAAATGTTGAACTGTAGGTGAAAGCTCTGATGTACTGTAGGAGGTATCCCAGATTAGAGGTAATACAGTGCAACATTTCTGAAAGTTTCAACATTTAAGTAATTTCTCACAGTAAGGCGGGTGACACAAATTCAGCCATGAATCCACAGACTCACTTGGAAATGACACATACCAAAGGTGGGCGGTGGCCTCTGCTCTCCATGCACGGTTCTGTATCTGACATCAAAACTTACCCAGATAAAGATGCAGCTCCATCCTTGGCTCCTATCAGCAGTTTAAGCATGCAGACTGCTTAACCTTTGGCATTAGAACTTGAATTTAAAAGCTGGCACTGTCTGCCAGCGGCAAACTTCTGCAAGCCCCTGTGAAACTCTGTGAAGGCTGAACTCTGATATGGAATCTTAAAAATCACTATTTCCTCTTCTCTCCTTCAGGAAGCCCATCAGAGCAAACTGAACATAAACAATCACACCCAAGAGTCTGGAAGGAAAGGAAGCTGCCCATTCCCATCCAAGAGCTGTTATCCAACATGTACTGCACAAAGCCATCTTTATAGGAAGGGATGACACAAACCAACTGGACAGCTGATCTGTTCGCACTTTTTGACCTAAAAATAAATGCTGGAAAACCCAATTCAGATAACACCATTGCTCTGCTGATTTTCAGCACTCATAGTCTCCCACTTCTCACAAAGTCAAGCTTTTCAAACAAAAATTCATGCAAGTATTAATGTGTATTTAGTTTTAAAAGTTTCATAGTATAACTATAAAGTTATACTTTAAAAAATATAAAATTTAGTAGTAAAATTATTCCTGCACCAAGCAGGAATGCACTTTTGTACTTATTTTGTACTTTTAACATCGTTCTTTCAAACCCTTTCTTAAGAAGGGTCTCCCATCTCTCTTCACATTTAAAAGTCACTTTCCACATCTCGCTATACATTGCAGACCCCTCACCACTCTCCTGGCCGCAGTACTACCTGCTTCCTCATTTCCACTTTCCTTTCATCTGAGTAACTGCTTAACATTACCAGCTTCTGTGGCAGACGCTTCACAAGCTACGCCACAGCCCATATCCCGAGATACCAGCGCCGAGAACCAGGGTTATACTCTAAAGACACCTCCCCTTTCAAGCAGAAAGCATCGTGCTCAGCAGTTCATCACCCCCTCTCCCCTCACATCTGCCAACTCACTCCCCGAGCGGCTTCAGCCAGAGGGAAGCAGGTTTGGGACCTGCACACTGAGCCACCAGAACAGGCTCGTTCCGACCGGAGCAGCTCGCGGAGCAACAACTCTCCCGACAGGCAGGGGAAGCAGTGACACACTGCGAGTGCTTCAGAGCAGAGCGGAAGGCCGAGGTAAACATATTTCCTCGCTCCTGGTTCTGCTCATAACCTCTGCAGGACCTATGCACGCACAGAACGGGACGTGCTGCTCCAGCCGCTCGGCAGGGCCAGAACAGAGCGCACGGAGCACAGCAGCTCGTCCCCGCCGGTGGGAAAGCGTCAGCCCCGCGTCCCGCTCCGGGCGGGCCGAGCCGGTCCTCCCTCACAGCTGATGGCACCTTCCTCGCTGGGACCGCGGCTCCGCGCATTTCCCCACGGCTGCCGGCACGGAGTACCTGCGCGTCTCCCGGCAAAGGCACGGCGCAATCACGGATTTCTCTCAAGAGCCCCCGCTGCCCCGGTTCCCACCCCAGCCCCGCGGCCCGGCGCTGCCCGGCGGGGAGCGGGCTCCGGGTCACCTGTCCTCGCCGGCCGTGATGACGCCGTCCTCCTTGGGGATGAGGAGCGCGGCGCTCACGGCATCCTGGTGCCCCTCGACCTTGCTGAGCAGGACGGGCCGGCGGCTCTGCGGCCGCGAGTGAATCTCGGCAGCCATGGCCCGTAACGCTGCCGGTAGCGGCGCCGCCCCGCGGGGCCGAGGTGTCCCGAGTAGCGGCGCAACCCCACGGCGCGCCGCTGCCGTCACGGGCGGGGCGGGCCGCCCCAGCCGTGTTCGCTGGAATAGACGGGCCACCCCAGCCGTATTTCATAGAAGAGCGGAGGAGTCAGTCCGGCAGGGGGGGCTCCGGCCGCCTGCCCGCGGCGGGACGTGTCCCTCCGGTGTTCCCGGGCTCAAACATGGGTTTCTGTGGCCTGGGCCGCGGGGCTGGCTGTGTTCTCCCGTGGGCTCTGTCCAGGAAAAGTCGTTGCCGTGACCCAAGGAGCCCACTCTTTGCCCATCCCCCGCTGGCATGGGGCCAGCAAAAGGCAGCAAAGGAAAGGCTGTTCTCCCTGGAGTAATTAACGGAGGGATATGGGCTGTGGCAGGATGTGTAGTCACAGGAAATACATTAGCTCCTTTCTGTCTGTTAAAGCAGCTGTAATCCTTCATCCTGTAAATTCTTAAGCAGCTGGATTGTGCTGCTATTTTCTCTGTGTCCACTGCATGGGAATGTTGGCCACATATCTGCGTAACCAACAGCAGAATTTCTCCCCTCGGTGCTTGATTTTTAGTTTCATATCTGAACACCAGCATTTGAATGTAGCCAGTACATGCTGGGCCTAACTGAAAACCTTCACTGGGAGCTGGGTGAAGCTATTCATGTTCTAGATGTCCCAGAGAGAGCTGAGCCCAAAGAACTCCAAGACCAGGTGCAGACAAACCTCCTCGAGCAGCCTGGATTGTACTATTTGATAAACTGTCCCAGACCATGCCACACACCTACAGTCAGGGAGGATGAATGAGGCTTCCCCAGGATCCCAGGGGAAGGCAGCAGAGCAATTATCTTTCCCCTGAACTTTCCCAAAAGAGGAGTTTTTTTATCTGAGAAACCAGTAAAGGAGATTTGCTATACAGCAAAGGAAACAGACGCAGGAAGAGTGGGTCCAGCTTGAAGCCTTAAAGACACATGTGGTTAAATACCCTTTGTTTGCCTCAGTTTTTCCCTGATTCCTTATTTTTCCTCTGTATTTTCAGAATGACTTGGTCACTGAGGACAAGAGTATTACTCCAGGTCTGGCCTAACAAATCATCTCAGTCAAGACAACAGGCAATGACCACTTAAGCAAAATACCTGGCATAGCTGGATTTAAAATCATTCAAACACAATATTTTGGGCCTTGACCACTTTTGCTGTGCAAGGTTTCCCTGTGCTTGCAAATAGCAATGCAGTGCTTGGCCCAGTGGACATGGCTGTAGTGAGAATGATAATTTGTGATCCAAACAGACACCAAAAGGCACTTTGTTACCCAGTCCTCTGGTTATTATTCAGACTTATACACCTATTCCTCTGCTTTTTAAGCCTGACCTGCTTAGCTCCTGCCAGTTGTCAGAAGTGAGTTTGGCTCTCTGCCCAGAGGGGAAGACAGTGTTCTCCACATACAGAGGCTTCATAGAAAGGATTCTGAATGAACGTGCAGCTCTAGGATGGCCATATCCACGGGGAAATTTTTTCAAGAACTACTATCCAAAATCTTTATTTGATGACTAGTGGTTATGAGCTTTTTTTTTGACCTTCCTTTCTTGTCACACGAGACATTCCCAGCGGGCTGCGCTGTGCGATCAGCGCCGCCAGAGGGCGCTGCCGCCGCGCGGGGCCGCGGCTGAGGGACGGATCCGCCGGGACACGGACGGGAAGATATGGGGCAGAGGGACAGGGAGAGAGAGGGACAAGAAAATACGGGGTAATGGGAACAGGGGTACGGGGACAGCAGGATATGGTGACAGGGAATATGTGAAGAGGGGGACAGGGAGGCAGGAGGACATGGGAATGGGAAGAGGGGAACAAGTAGGAAGGATATGGAACAGGGGGATATGGGGACAGGAGAACAGGAGGAACCTCCTGCTGAATCACCAACTCATGCGGAGGCCAGCTGGGCAGGAAAGTCACCTATTCAGACCCTCCTGTTTGACTCTGGTGCTTAGAGGACACTGTTAAGAGCTACCAGCAGCAAACCCGCCCCCCCCCCC